>OX463853.1:25893576-25942581 GCA_949825065.1 Odontocerum albicorne | reverse complement strand
AGCGCGGCAAGTAAAGTTGGGGGCTCACAAAGTCTCCAAAAAATATCTAAATTGTCAGATGAAACGTTGAAACTCATGGAAAAGAGGAGAGAATGAAAGCCTCATCGCAGATTTCCGATGCAGCTGAATTTTCTAAACTCTGTAAAGTGATCCGCAAAAAGATTCAGAAGGATATCCGTGAATTCAATATGAACCTCGTACAAAAGACAATCGAGACTGGAAGGAGCCTCAAGAAAACGAAACAAAAATTAACAACAAATAAAGAAAACATCACCGCGCTCAAACTCTCGGACAACACGGTTACCAGAAATCGCGACATGTTGCTGAGGAGAGCAGAAGAATTCTTCCACAACCTCTTAAATGAATCCACAGATACATCACAAGACTTCTCTACCCAAACTCAGGAAGATGATGAGGAAGCAGTTCCTGACATTCTACCCGAAGAAGTACGAAACGCTATACGCGGTATGAAACCGGAAAAGCACCAGGTTCTGACGGCCTTTCCATTGACATACTTAAGGAAACGCGAGAAGAAGTAGATAAGATGCTGGCGAAAATCTTTTCATCGTATCTGCAGAAGGAAGATATTCCCGAAGAATGGAAAAATGCCACCATCATCCTACTCCATAAAAAGGGAGATAAAGAAGATCTTAAGAATTACCGACCCATTAGCTTACTACCAGTTCTCTATAAAATCTTTACTAAGATTATCTCCAATAGGTTAAAAACAACCTTTGATGAAAATCAACCCAGAGAACAAGCCGGATTTAGAGGACGTTATAGCACAATGGACCACATTCAGGTAGTAAAGGAAATAATAGAGCGTTGTCAAGAATACCAACTTCCATTATATTTGGCGTTCGTAGATTATGAAAAGGCTTTTGATTCGGTCAAGAAATCCGCTATTATCAGGGCCCTTCTTAATCAGGGAGTTCAAAAACGCTATGTCAATCTCTTCAGTAATATATACAATAACGCGACAGCAACAGTAAATCTCCACCAAAGTACCGATAAATTTCCAATCAGTAAAGGTGTCCGCCAGGGCGATACCATCTCGCCAAAATTATTCAACGCTACCCTGGAGGATGTGTTCAAAAAGCTTGAATGGGAAAATAAAGGAATCTGCGTTAATGGTTCATATCTGAGCCACCTTAGATTTGCAGACGATATTATTACCTTCGCTACACGTCCTGAGGAACTGCAGAGCCAAATACTGGAATTAGCGGAGGCAAGCAAATTAGCAGGTTTAAAAATGAATATTGATAAAACAAAATATATGTTAAACCGCTTTGCTGATGCCACAACTATCCAGGTGGACGGTACACAGCTGGAACAAGTCCAACAATATATCTACTTAGGACAAAGTATTACATTTGAAGACTGTACTTTAAATGAAATAAATAGAAGATCAAAACTAGCTTGGAGTTCCTTTGGACGACTAAACTACATCTTCAAGAGCAAGCTCCCAATCTGCCTCAAACGGAAGGTATTTAACCAATGCATCTTGCCAGTACTAACATATGGATGCGAGACTTGGACTTTATCGGTACGAATGTTACAAAAGCTCCAAACAACACAACGCAGCATGGAAAGGTGCATGCTAGGTTATACCAGAAGAGACCGAAAACGTAATGAGTGGATAAGAGCCCAAACAAAAGTTGAAGATGTTATAGAGGTTGCAAAAAGACTCAAGTGGAAGTGGGCTGGACATATCGCCCGAGCAACAGACCATCGTTGGACGTATGAAGTAATCCAGTGGTACCCAATAGGTATAAAAAGGCCTGTAAGAAGACCTAAGGCGCGCTGGGTGGACGAAATACGTAAGCATGCAGGTATTATGTGGCAGCAATGTGCAAAGGACAGGATTTTGTGGAGACAACTTGGAGAGGCCTACATCCTGCAGTGGATAGACACAGGCTGATGGTGATGATGATGATGATGATATATATATATATATATATATATATATATATATATATATATATATATATATATATATATATATATATATATATATATATATATATATATATATATATATATATATATATATATATATATATATATATATATATATATATATATATATATATATATATATATATATATATATATATATATATATATATATATATATATATATATATATATATATATATATATATATATATATATATATATATATATATATATATATATATATATATATATATATATATATATATATATATATATATATATATATATATATATATATATATATATATATATATATATATATATATATATATATATATATATATATATATATATATATATATATATATATATATATATATATCAGTGGCGGCCGGTGGACCAAATAATTGGGGGTTCACCAGAGTAGGTATCCAAATACCAAATAATATAAAGAAAAAAAAATTACATACCTATTTATACAGAAGTTCTATTCTCCGCTCTTTTTGTTTAGCGAAGACCTCAATGACCCTTTTGTTGAAATCAGGTATAGACTGAATTAGCTCTTTTTCGATGCTTAATATTGATAAAGCATTCAGTCTGTCCTGGCTCATTGTATTTCTCAAAAATGATTTTATCCTTTTTAACGTAGAGAAACACCTTTCACTCTCAACAGAAGTCATTGGAATAGTGCATACGAGTTTAATTAACTTTACAGTCTGAGAAAAATCTTCTAGTAAACCAGTATTATAAAAAAGTTGCAAAATAGACATTGGCAAAATCATCGCGAGCATAAATTGCACTAAGTTCACCTTTTAATTGAACTTTATTTAAAAAATCGTATGTTTTTACCGTCAAAACAAAATCATGTTCGGGAATTTTTGACCTATACTCAGTAAATTTTTCGCAATAGAGTAATTTTGCCGCAGTTAAGTGATCGCTGAATGCAAAACGTTGTTTCATTTCACACAAAATTGTATCGCAGACTTCTTTACAAATAACTGACTTTGAGGTTTTTATTCGTTTAGTCGGTGGTTCAAAAAAATTATCCGTAGAGTTACGCACATTTTGAACACATTTTTCAAACTCACTGATATTGTTACGAATTATAACGGGATCTAAATTCCTAAATTGCCATTGTTTAAATAAAATATCACAGTGTGGCATAATTTTTTGGAAAAAACTCAACCAATAAAGAAATGTTTCATCTGTAAGATAGCGCAAAAGCATATCTGCTTGATTAATTGTCTGGTTATCATTATCGGATGCCAAAATGGTTTCCATACACTCAATTAGAGATTCGCGATTCGTGCTAATAGTTTTAACTGTTCTGATGTTAAAATTCCACCTCGTTTGCGGAACTGATGGAATTTTGCGTTTTACTATTTCACTTAAAATGTCTGTACGTTTAGATGAACGCGAAAAAAACTTTGGAAATGTTTGTAAGTTCGAGAAAAACATCTTTACTTCTCTATTTTGAGACACACTTTTTTCGACTATTAAATTTAGTTGATGAGCGTAACAGTGAACATAATGCGCATAAGGAAACATATTTTGAATTTTTGTCCGAACTCCTCCAATTTGACCGCTCATTACTGCAGCACCATCGTAACATTGAGCGATTAATTGCGTCTTAGATATATTTAAATTATGTTTTTTGATCTTTTCTGAAAGGTGAGTTAAATCGTTAATGCCGCCAATTGTCCAAGCCGAATCAACATCATAAATAAGACACGGAAAACAAAATAAACTATTGAGTTTTTCACATCCACAGAGCCATGAAGCTTTATTATACATCCTCTTGTTAAAGGAACGAATAAATTTTTTAGCACCAGATTTACACTCTTGTTTTATCACAAGTTCGGGTCTAGGAGGACCGTTTTTTTTATTGTCACTTTGTTTTCAAAGCTTGACTTATTTTTTTTAATATTTTCCACAGTTATAATATTCATGTTTATTAATTTACGCAAACAAACACAATAAATAATCCAAATTGTTACGTTTATCTTGCAAATGGCTCGTAATAGTATATAGATAGGTAGAGAAAAGTTTACGTGCGCGACGAAACTGAAAAAATGTAATAAAACACAACTCATGTTATACTTAAAGTAAAGAAAGAAAGTCGCTACCTAATTAAGCAAAAACGTTTGTTAATTTGGAGACATATACTCGCAAAGACATATGTACTAAAAAGACGCCCCAGTTTAAACGTTACGAACAAATCATCCCTTCTCTGCGGTGGTCATATTTAAAAAAAAACTTTAAATTGATGTATTACTATCCCAGCGAACTGTCATTCTGAAGCTTTCGGGATCACTCAGATATCTCGTGCAGCGCTCCAAACATAGGTAAAATTCCTAGAAATCCCCATACAAATATAGCTGTCTCAAGATTTTCTGTGCTCTTTTAACTTCGAAACATTTCTATGAACTTGGAGCTCGATCTATAACGCACGCAGAATCCAACATGCTCGCAGATTGCGTCCAGATGCAAAACACATGTATACAACAAATGAAGTCTAACAAATTGAGTTGCATATTGTGATGAGCCATGTCGACATAAATATATATTATTTTTCATAAATATTGTTATGATAATATACATATTTTCGCTATACTTCTTTAGGTGTTTATTGTTATATAAATTCAGTAGTTCGACGCACGAGCGCACTAATGAGCCAGCCGCCACTGATATATATAAAGTTTATGTTTAATAATATAATGTGTTAAACAATTTAACATGTTATTTGATAAATAGACGATTAACTAGTACCATACAAAGTTTCCGAGTTTTTTTATAACGTTTCAAAATTGGACTTTTATGTTATTAAACGGTGATTGTATTTAAAATATTTGTTTACTACTTACTATTTCTATAAACACATTTTATATGAATTTCTCAAATAAGAGAGCTGAAATAACAAAAATGCAATTATTACAAATCGATGTAATACACAACTATTAAATAATTACTATAAAATGGGGCAATAGGATGAGAGAATAGCTTAGCTGCCCACACTGTTATGAAACTTATATAACAAATTCAACAGCCCGTATCGAAACCATTTTGCACTGAGTGGAAAATGGAAAGTATTGAGTGATTTTGCAGCATTCTCAGCCGGCAATTCAAACTAGTTTAACTATTGATAGTCGACGATTACATATTCGTTATATAACAATTGGAATAAAAATGCACGGACCATACATAAAATACTGTATTAATAAATCGATTCAATAAGTCAAGTCAATTAAAATTTATGGACGAACGACTTTTACTAAAGCAAGCCTCAAAATGAATCGATTCTTATTGTATAATTCAAATAAAAGCCGAAACGGATTTTGTCCAAGACTTCGAAATGACAAAGTTCAATGGGTCTTCGCAGGCGCATATCAGGGTAAATCAGATAGTTATCTACCAGCTTATGCTGGTCATGACGGTAAGTCATGGTTGTTAAAAATAATGATTTTCGAGTCATTGCGATGGATAGAGATCGGTAGTAAGGTAAGAACAAGTTGAGGAAATTTGGGAAGCATGTTTTGGAGACGGGATAAGATATTGAAATGCGTGTTCCTATTGGTAACAAAACGAATAACACAATGGGTACTGTTTTTGTCAATATATCAATCGAAAATACTTAAAAAATAACTGCGCACAATGGTGTACGAGTACCAACATTGATGTATTTAAGTGAAGCCTGGGTATTGAAAGCGAAAGTTAAGAGCAGAATAAACGCTGTAGAAATGCACGTATACAAAGCACTCTAAGCACGGAGAATTGCATAAACCAAAACAAAATGCACGCTTTGCGTCGAATATCTGGTATTACAATGTATAACGGAAGTAGAATCAAGAAATGAATCTTAAGATTTGGCTGCATTGAGAGAATGAATTGCGAAAAACTTACGAAACAAATATATATCAGGTATAACAATGTTTGGTGGAAGTAGAATCAAGAAATGAATCTCAACATTTGGCGGCATGAGAGGATGAATTGCGAAAAACTTACGAAACAAATATACGTCTCAAATAAAAAGAGCAAGTAAGACCGAAAAAAAACAGCGAGACGAGATAGTTAAATAAATATTAACCGAGAGAAAGGTAAGAAGTATGAAAAGCAGGAAAGCATGTGTGACGATATATATGGATGTAGACGAGGCGATAGTTGCGTGCATATATATAAAAGCGTGAATATCTGTTTTCTCTACCTATCCAAAAGCGACATGGCGTGACGGTATATATCGTATATAAGATCCACAAAGAAGCACAATGATCGAATTGGAGAAGCAGGGTCAGGTGACAGTGCCTTGCGCAAACGACAGGTTACTGACCTTCTTGGATAAAGGGCAGAAAGTAAACACCTGATCAAGATTCTACTAAAAAAATGTATTGCACATATTTTAAATATGATAAATTAACAGAGAGGACAGAGCGCCAGAATTTTTTATCACGATATACATCGCCTCGTCTACATTCATAAACCTTTTCATACGACTAAGATTTCTCTGACATTTTATATTTCCTTCTTTCAACGTATTTCATTTGATCCAATCATACTTTTATAGAGTTTCCTCTAACTCGCCTTCCAATCACAATTGCACTGTATATATGTTTTGCTAGTATTTTTACATTCATTCGTTCTACATGCCCAAACCATCTCACAGAGCTCTTTTACACCTTACTTAACACATCATCCTTAAGATCACATTAATCCTTTATAATGTTATTCCGTATTCTGTCATACATTGTCCCTCCACACATTTTTCTCAGTGTACGCATTTCTACATTTATTCGCCTCTTTTCAGTTTGTTTTCACGTCCACGTTTCAGTCCAGTACATCAAAGTTGGTACTAAAATACTGTTGTAGACTATGATCTTAGAAATCTTTGCTACTGTTCGATTCAATGTGTGTCGAGTCGACTCACATCATTGGCTTTGTTTCCTATCGCTGCACACCGTTCAATAACCCCTAGGTTTGGAGACAGGCATCTTACCAACGAGGCCATAGAGCTCGTATGTTTTTGAAATAACATATTTTTCTTTCTTCAAAGACGTGTGAAGTTTAGAAAGCATTGTAGTTTCATATTCAAGGTGATGAAATAATATCGTATAATCGCCTTAGAAATTTCAGCAAATTTTAAGGCGTACCAATAAGGCAGCAATTCGCAAGAACACGTGGTACCGTGAAAGCCTCCGAATATCCTAGTATTATTGTTTTAGCCAACTTTGTCAATGTCAAAGGTCAATACCATTTCTGAAAAAAAATACGTATAGCTCGTACGAGTATGTGCAAATTAACGGGAAATATATAAGAATTTCTTATTTGAATGTGAAAATTTTCGAAAGATCGCAAATATTACGAGTCAACATCGATAAAATTTTGAATCAATATAACGCGATGCAATATTTCACAAGTAATTTGATATTAGAAAAAACTAAGATTAAAATATTTCACGTTGGTTGACTCGAAATTCGCAATAAAACTTTGATAATTTCCAAGAAATCATAAAAAAGAGAGAATTTTGATAGCTCGTTTCCTGTTTTTATTTTTTGCTCCTTCAAAACTGATATTGATCCGTTCCAATTGTGTAATTCGATTCGAGTTATTGAAATTTAATGAATGGAAAAAATGTCGAGAAGTGTTTTTTTAATATTATATTACCATTGACAGACTCGAATAAATAATATTAAGCCTCCAAGAAAAGACAATCAATCAGTGGAAAAAATATCAATCGGATTGAAAAAAAAGTGTTTATCAATCCCCTTCAATATCAAGCAGCCATTTGAAGACTTAATGTTTTAAGATGTTTTATTGTCTCGATTTATTACGTAAATAAATAATTTTTATATTGCCACGTGGCAATTTCATTCAACCGACCAACAAATGTTGACAAGTGAAAACCAGATTGAAACCATTTTTAACAAAAATGGCTACCAACGGGGATCGAACCCGCATCCCCTGGGTTGGGAAAGGCTTCGCCTTAACTAGACCATTGACAAAATAATTTATTGAAACTATATTATAACATTTTGTACATACATACTCGTACATACCGTCACGCGTTTTCCCTTGTCGGAATAGGCAGAGAGAAGAGAACGCCAGACTTTCCTATCGAGATACAAATCTTTTGCCTATTCTTCATACACCTGCTCATACAACTCCTACGATTTTTCTGTATTTTTTTACATTTTCTATCTTCAAAATATTCACCTGCTCCAGCCATACTTTCTTTGGTCTTTGTCTAGCACGTTTTTACTCACATTTGCACTGTATATTTGTTTTGTTAGTCTTTCTTCGTCCATTTGTTCTACATGCTTTAACTATCTAAGAGTGCTCTTTGACATCTTACTCAACACACCAGCCTTAAGTTACATTCATCCCTAATCACTATTTTTCTGTATTCTTTCATACACTGTCTCCCTATACATAATCTTTCATTTCTCAATCATATATCGTATTAGCATTTGGCACTTGTGTATATCATCATAAATCAATAAAATTAAAATAATAAAGAAATCAAAATTTAACACCAGTTCCTTTAAGCATGTACTTTATACACAATTTGGAGGCTGCTACCAAACCTGCTTAAGGCTGATCGAAAATTATGAAGGCCAGGGGTAAAATAAAATAGTATAACATGAAATAGATTTCCAATTTCCCACCTCCTCCAAACTGACCATAAAACGATACATTTGAGTAATTGGTCGATTCATCCCTCGTATCTTAACGGTCTGCGCTGTGTCGGTTGGAATATGTTTTTGGGATCATTAGCCCACTTACAGATACATCCGTATATTTTATCGTCCTTGCGAAGTGGGGGAATTTGGTGCATTTTTTTCTCTGTGATAAACAATTATTGAAGAATTCTTTTTGTATGCATTTCGACACTAGAAACAACATCTTAAGTACGAAAAAGGACAGCCTCTCCAAAAAATAACTGGGTATGTTTAAAATATATAGTATAAATGCGGGTTCGACTCCCGTTGGTATTCCCGTTTCAGTCTGTTTTTCATTTAAAGCCCCCTTAACATCTTTCTGGTTGGTTGTATGATATAACCACGTCTCAAAAGTCCGCCAGGCTATACTATTTACAAAACAACACAACATTCATTCTAAAATTAGCAAGGTATTGTCCAAATAAACAATTTTCCAATGCGATTCATGTGCCCTCTACCGGTTATAGCATTGATCATCGATCGTGTCCATTAATGATTTACCAGTATCAGGTGTATCAGGTGTTGTAAAGCGGTACAAGCTTCGTTCAAACATCATCAACATTGTCCAAGTAAAATCCTATAGATGGCGTATCTGGCTAAATTTAAAAATTGTGAGTTATTCTCGTACTTATTCACTTATATTTATATATATTTAAATGAAATAAAAAACAATTAATTACAAATATTATAATTATTTACAAAATAAGAAGATTTTTGTTTAATTTCAATAAAATATATAAAGGTGATTGTTCTCGATTTTAACAAAATATACGATATTAACCCTGAGAGTGCTACGAGAAAAAAATATAATTGTCTATCTAGTGCCGAGATATATTTATGATTCGGACGTTCGTGATAAATATTTATCTTAAAAAACAAAACAACAAAAAAAAAATATTTTTACAACATAAATATATTTTAGAATTTGTACCCTTGTATTCTAAATGAATATAATTCATTTAGAATACAAGGGTAGAACAAATTTCTTCCACTGCTATAGCAGTGCGCCGATCTCTCAGGGTTAAAGGTGTTTTTTTTTTATTTTAACATGATATACTCGTACATAATAAAAATAGATCTTTCTCAATTTCATTTGGAGTATACGAAAACAATGGCAAGATATGAAATTTAAATATGAATTACTGTAATTAGTAACGGCAGTATCAGATTATTTAGGGGTGTAAATTGTGCTATTTTGGAGTGCATTTTGAGAACCCTAAATAGTGTTTCATACGCTTGATGTTATGTGACCAATCACTTTTAAAAATTCATTGTGATCAGAGGCAATATTATGAAATTCATAGTTGATTATGAAAACAAGAAAAGTATTATTTTTAGATGATGCTAAAACCGTAACCGAATTTTTTTAAGCAATATGTAGCTCGCAATTTGTCTCCGCTCGTGATTATTGAATTGCGAGTTACATACTCGTAAGTACTCCAGTAGTTCTTAAGCCCGAAAGTTTGATTAATAAGGCCGACGACGATGTTGTCTCCCGGCCAGGCTCTTCAATATATCCAATACCAGTTCGAATGCGTTGAGAGGGTACTACACAAATGATGAATTCATGAAAATAATATAATTAACAATAAGTTATTATTGATAAATCTGGACTTATAAACCTGAGACTAATGATTTACTCTTAGATATCGATTTATTGAAGAAAATAAACAAATTTTATCTTATATTCGTAAGGAATATTCTGGAACCAATTTTACCGACTGCCGTAAGACTCCTACTCTCGTTTGTTGCTTTAAACAGCAACTTAAAAAATAATACATCTCTCTACAGTGACAAATAATAAATCTTCGGCGACCGTAAGCAAAATGGGCGCCCCAGGTTCGATTGCTGCCGCATCCAATTCATGACTGGTTTTACTCTTAGACCGTTTTACATCTGAATTTATGTTTTTCTGTAGTTATAGGCTGCGTACCATAAATTTGTATATCGCTATTTAAAACATTAAAAAAATAGCGCTATATTAAACGATGTTTCTGGATGACAATTTTTACAGTACATCCTACTCAATTCTCATATCGAATATACACTCAAGGTAGGTTAATAATTCAACTGATTCGACAATTTGAAAAAGAGCCGTGTAACGATACCTCAATTGAAAATTCCTATAAAAGGCTGTTATACGAAACTGAGGCTGTCAGTGGAGAAGCCATAAGAATACTGGAATTTGCCTTCAAACCAGAATAAAGTTGGATTGAAACGACTACCAAGTGCGTAACCGAGAAGAATATTATAATAGATGCAATGCCTTAGTTGTATTTTGCCAAGTACATAATAACGAGGTTATCTCGCGAAGCTCACTGTCAAGTTCGTACGGATTTAAATACATTTTCTCACGTAATATAAATATTACATTTATATGATATTCTTATAAAACGTTAATTGATCTCTGTCCAACTAATTATATTATATAAAATTAATATTTACGTGAATTCCACAGACACACAATATTCGTTTCGTTCACACATTAATGGAAACATGTTTTAAGATAGATACAAATTTCTTTTAAATCTGTTCAACTCCCTCGTTACAATTAAGATTATGGCTCGAATTTAGAGTACGACCTTACTAAATCGTTACTTTTTTTTTACTGAAGAAATTAAAATTAAAAATTAAATTTTGTACGAATTCGTCGCAGTCATTACATCACTTTAAAATTTGAAGAGTATGTCGTCACACTTTGAATACGAATCACGAAATAAGTAATTAGGCCCTTCACATTTAATCATTTACTGTGTTCACCTAAATAATAATTGAAGAATTTATTTACCTTCAAATACTTGAAATACTAATAATTGGAAATAGATTTTAGTATACATATACAATATAAAGCCACGTTTCAAAGCTTTACTCGCAGTTTGACAATGTCATTTATCGTATGGTGAACAGCGGTGACTAATTTGATAAAAAAATAAATAAAAGTATGCAATATGTTTTCCTAAAAACATGGATTTCTTTAAATTGAATATCGACAGCATTAAGTGAATTCCTTGATTTAGAATGATATTTAAAAAAAATAAGCACATAAAATTCAAAATATAATACAACATAGAGTAAGGATTTTCTTTCAAGTATTCAGTTCATAATATATATGTACGAGTATTGTATTACTTTTGAATTGAAATAATAATGAAACAATTTCATTCGCTTATTAATTAACATCTCGTGGGACACAATGATGGTCAACGCGTTGATTACATCTGTGACCTGAGAAAATATCTGATATATTAACGATTACATTTTACAATTTGAAAAGTTTCAGGTTCTCTGTAAATTGAATAGATTACAAAAAGTTACAAACAAAATTTATTTACAATTATTGACAAGTTTTAATTAATATTAAAAAGTTTTATTAAAATTTAGACAAAGAAATTAACTTAATACAATATCATCCGATAAACAACACCTGGAATCTGAATCGATCTCATTCCAACCGTATCGATAACACCACATATCAACCCAGAATGATATACTGTGATGGCCATCCTTTCAATAGATCTTCCAAGCAGCTGGCGGAGCATAGTGGACAATCCATCAGGTGTGACATTGATTTACTGTCAGCACACATGCATAATGGTGGATCCTCTGTGCCACTCTTATATCTGAAGAGATTTTCTTTTGATCTACCCACGTGGGTGCGTAGGCAATTAAGAGATATCCATGCGGCCCAAGGAACAAGGAAGGAGCCTCCATGTAAAGTGTTCTAAAATTAATAGAAATTTGTAAACGTATGGCATCTCTAGAAACAGTTACATCACGTACATTGGTTGACCAGTCCTTCCACTACCACAGACACCAAATCAAAGAACGAACCGATTTATTGAGGGGTTAGAAGTCTTCAATAGATGTTAACTGAAGTACTTAAACAGGAACTTTTACGTAGAAATTTTTTATGGCTGTTAAGACTTTAAAAATAGAAGTGCGCAAGCGTTTCACTAAAGGTGAAGAACGATTTCAAGAGGTCCTTAAAGAAACGTCAACAAAAATAACGTAAAAAGTGTATTCCACAAACAAATGCATCCATACTTGCCATCACGCTATGCCCCTACTGCAGTAGATTAAGAGGATAGGTTTCCACACATTTATAATCAAGGATACAACCTTTGCTTTGGCCACACTTCTAGTAATATATGTCATTTTGTTTTTCATATTTCTAACCTTTTCTTCCGTACAAAATCTCAAGCTATCTCTTCTCATTCTTTATTTGGTTGTAATTAATTTCAAAAATATATACATTAAAATAATGCTGGACACATTCAAAGATTTTCAAGACTGTTTTCCACAAGTTGAAACAGTTTTTCGGAGTTTTTGCCGCGTTGGGTTACCCATAAACAACATAAAGTGAAGACAACTAATCAAATACTTCCTCAAAGTAAACCACACACAGGTGACACAACAGTGGAAAAGGTCATTACTGATATAGACGAAACGAGTGGGGTACACGTTATAATTGCTTTAAACATAACTCTTACAACTCTGATTCTTACAGCGTTGGGTTGATTTAAATAATGATCGACGTTTTGTCAATGTCAATTCGATAACGTTTTTTATACTTCACCTTAAGGATGAAGCCAACAACGCCTTCTAAACTTTGGCCATCATTTATGTCAACCCAACACAGCAACAACTTCGAAAAATATTTTAAATTATTTATTTATTCATTTCGACCATAATTAATCTTTATATTACATAAATATAATAATTAGAGTACAGAAATAAAATATGCTACAATAATATACATAAATATTATGATAATACGTCAAAATTAATTAAGTACATAACGCACTACCGCACACAAGAGGCCAGAATATCCAGGGCCATATGCCACGCAAAAAAATAACAAAACAATAAACATCATAAACACATTTCAATTGACACGCTTACGAAGGTATACCTGAACCTTATTAAACAGTTAAGTGGGATATCGAACGGCGTGTAGCAATAGGAAACAAATTCAATGGGCACTAAAACATACATACTTGAACTGGACAAGATAACAGTCCAATCAAAAATCGGAAAGAAGTATCGATTTATTTTTCTCATGCTAAATATCCTCAGTAAGATACAGGCAAAAGCCTAGTTTACTGGGGATACGACAAATGAAATGTAACAAACCCAGATCCATTGTATGTCCAAATCAAATTATCTGTTGTTTTTCTCAAATTGTGTATATTTCTTGTCATGTGTAATAATAAATAAATAAATAAAACAATAGTATTTTAGTACCAACTTGGATGTATGGAAGAGAATTGTGGATGTGGAAATAGATTGAAAGAAGCCGAATAAATGTTGTACAAATGCGTGCACTGAAAATAATATATGGGGAGAAAATGTATGACAGAATACGAAAAAATAATGATTAGGCATGAATGTGAACTTAAGGCTTATATATTGAATAAGATGCAGAATGAATGAAGAAAAACTAATAAAACAAATTAAAATGCAAATGTGAGTAAAAAGCGTGATAAATAAAGAACAAGGAAAGTATGGTTCGATCAAGTGAATGATATTTGACAATGTTATGTCTTGATATTTGACATTGCTATAGCTGACATTCTTATGTTTATTGGATTTTAGCAATGCATTCAATACTGTAGACTTTGATCTGCTTATGACTCGAATGCGTTCATTATGATTCTCTGAATTGATCATTGTCTGATTTTCGAGCTATTTAAAGGGAATACAGCAATCTTGTAAATACCAAGAGCGTATATCTGAATGGACTGATCTCTCTGCAGGCGTTTCCCAAAGTGGAATTCTTTCTCCACTACTTTTTTCTATATTCATCAACCCAATAACATAATTTCTTAAATGTTCTTAACATCTGTATGCGGATGACCTGCAGATATATATTCATTTTGATCCAAATTTCTTTCACACGGCTTTGAATAATTCAAATGCGGACTTTCAATCGATCTCGGAGTGGACTGGGGAGCATGGCTGACTCATAAATCCTACGAAGTCTCAAGCGATCCTCATTAGCAGCCCCCAGCTTCTCGGTAAATTCAACACTGACTTACTTCCTCCAATAACACTTAATAGCTCTATCATACCATTACATAAAACTGTTAAAAACCTAGGAGTGCTAATAGATAACACTCTCTCATGGCGAGATCAAATAAATGAGGTAAGCCGAAGGATCTTCTTCAGCCTTCATTCCCTTAAAATGTTGCAATATTCCTACCTACTAAAACCAAAATTTTACTCGTACAATCTCTGCTCTTTCCGAATCTGGACTATGCGGACTTCTGTTACTTGGATGTTACAGAGGAACAGCTGGACAAATTACAGCGTCTTCAAAATGTGTGTCTAAGATTTATTTTCAACCTACGAAAGTACGATCATATAACTTCATACCAGAAGGCATTGAACTGGTTGAATGTTAGAAATAGACGCCAAATTCACATACTGTCTCTATTGTATAATATCATTAACTGTCCCGCTACCCCCTCTTATCTCGTAGAAAATTTTCAGCGTCTTTCTAATCATGGATTAGCGCTACGCTCAAACAGAGATTGTCTATTGGCCTTTCCAGTTCACCACTCCTCTTTTTTTTACGTCGTCCTTTACTGTCCATGCAGTGAGAATCTGGAATCAGTTACAAACCAATATAAGACTCGCTCCGTCCTTGGCATGATTTAAGAAGCGACTGAAAAAACTCTTAATTTCTAGTCAGTAAAATAACGTGTTTGATTCCTGATTTTTCTTTTCCTTTCCTCTCCACCATCCCTTGGAGCTGCTGATATCTCACTTTATATTAAAATTAATGTTCGGGTGATTGTCCGTCTTTGTGGGGTTCGTCGGTATATGCTCACGTATGTGTTTATGGATTTGAATGATTTATGCGACCACGTAACTTGCTTCTTTTACTTTTGTCAGGTTGGTTGGAAGAGATTGCCGCCTGGCAAAGAGCCCGCCATATTGTATTTGCAATAAAAATGTTAAATAAATAAATATTTTAAAATAAAAAAATCGTAATAGTAGTATGGATGTGGAACAGGCGAAGGATGCGTGTCAAGATATAAATGTCTAGTACTTTGTCCTCTCTGCCTACCCCGCTACTTCCCTCAAATGAAGCAGGCATTTTCCCACCAAGTATTCGGGGGTATAAATATACCCATGACGTCCGTCATATCTATTATTTTTTCAAAAAAAGGAGAAAATATGCCGGTTTACTATCCATTCAATTCGGCGTGCCATCGGATCCAGTATAGCAGTGTGGCCGGCGAATTAGCTAGTGTGCAACAGCTCACATATTTACTTAAAGAAGAAAAAATAAGATAGAAACATAACTTCACGGTACAGTTTTGCTTACCAACTGAATTGAAATAGAAATGGCGAGGGGATCCTCGACTACGAGGCCCAGCAACGACGATTTAATATTGCCAGCTCCTATTTTAATAATCCGGAACTAACTCACCTTATCCTCTTCTTACACGTTCCTTGTAGGCCCGCGGGCAAAATGTTTTGTTCCATAGTGAAGTGGTCGCAACTAATTATTTATGAAACTCTTGCACAGCAAGACTACACAGATGGAGTAATTAATATGGGCATTGTATGGATTTGCATATGACTTTGACTACTTACAAGAGAAAATTGAAAAAGTTGTTCTTGCCGGTATGAATTTATTGATTTGTATAATGCCAGATTTGTATAGTGCCGGTCATCGTATACTGTTTTTTTTCATTTGTATAACACTGCTTACATGTCAATTTTAACAATTATTTTTAATATTTTGTATAAAAAAGGTGATTTATTCGTTGAAATAAAACAAAAATATTTTATCTTCTTCTTGTCGTGCCCCATCAGGTCCCCCCGACGTTGGCAATCACTCTGGCAAAGGCTTCTCTATCTTGCGCAACCCGGAACAGGTCCTCCACACGCCTCATCCGCGTCCAGTCTCTTATATTGCGCAGCTAAGATGTTTGCCTTCTACCAGGACCACGCTGCCCCTCGATCTTGCCCATCAGTATCAACTGGAGGATTTCGTACTTCTCTCCACGTAAAATGTGACCCAGATAGGATATCTTGCGGACCTTAATATCTGTCAGCAGCTGTCTACGGCAATTAGCTCTCCTCAAGACCTCCGAATTGGTGATCATATGAGTCCACGGTATACGAAGCATTATCCTGTGCAACCACATCTCGAACGCTTCCAACCGATTCATAGTATGATCCTTCAGCGTCCATGTTTCCGAGCCATACAACAGAACAGACCAAACCAAACATAGCACTTCAACATTCTCTGCCTTAGTTTAAGATTCAATTTATCATTGCAGAACATTGATCTCATTTTGTTGAATGAACTACGGGCTGCTTTAATCCTGCACTTCACCT
This sequence comes from Odontocerum albicorne, assembly GCA_949825065.1. Taxonomy (NCBI): domain Eukaryota; kingdom Metazoa; phylum Arthropoda; class Insecta; order Trichoptera; family Odontoceridae; genus Odontocerum; species Odontocerum albicorne. The sequence goes on along the minus strand of OX463853.1, from coordinate 25,925,557 downwards.
TCATATCTGGGTCGACAGATCATACTGCCCAGGTACTTGAATTGCTCCACCCTCTCCAACAGTTCACTCCCAAGCCGCAATGTCAAAGCGGAGTAATCTGCCCTGCCAAATGCCATCTATTTTGTCTTTTTGATATTTATATTAAGGCCTAATTCTTCCCCTGTATCGTTAATGTTAACAAGAAGTTCTTGAAGATCTGCGATGTTATCAGCCAAGATGACAGTATCATCGGCATATCTTATATTGCTGACAAACTCGTCTTTGAACTTCACTCCCCTTGATGAGTTTTCCAAAGCCTTTTTAAAGACATAATTAGAGTACATATTGAAGAGTAACGGTGACAATATGCAGCCCTGACGTACACCTCTTCTGATTTTAATCTCCTCTGAAAAAATATTTAACAACCATAATTGTCAGTGAACATTTTATGTTAACATGATGTTAAAAAAACTATCGAACCTAATATACGAGTATATTGGTAGAATATTTAATAATAAGAATAAAGAAGGTCCAGCTGGAACACGTTCGAAAAAAAAGTAAAAAAGTACAACTTGATCCGTAAGTCTGTCAAGGAAGTACAGCGACCAAAGACAGAAGGTCAATGCACTTTGATTGGTAACAGAACCCAAGCGGCAATTTAATCATACCTCGATTTGCATCGCTAGCCACAGCGCGGTGCGGGCACACGGCATTTGGAATGAATATGGGTAGAGTTAAAGCCAGCTGTATACGGGAAAAGAAAAAGAAACCATTGTGTCAACGAAGACAAATGATCCATTATTTCTTGACGTTGTGATTCATGAGCAGTTATTGTAATGCCGGGATGATATTCGACGCGGAAGTGGAAGACAAACGAATTAGGAATGTTGGAGAGCATTTCAACAGACATTATAGAAGTATTTAAAGTGAATTTAAAAAAAATAATTAAAAAACACTCTTGAGGTGAATTCAATTATGAAACAACGCTATAAATTTGAATAGAAGACGGTACTTTTTATGGAGGTTGTGAAGTAGACATTCGGAGACCAATAGATATGGCGAAATGTGCAATGGCCTAACTAGTCAAGAACACAACAAAGACAACATGGATGGCCCATTTAAAAAAATGCCTAAGTCCTATTTCGAGCTTTTGAGATATATCACATTTAGGTATTCATTTTGCCTCTGAAATATTATTTGAAGGTCTAAAAAACTAAAAAAAAAACAACTTATAGAATTTTACGCTCTCTTTATTTTAACATAATACAAAAATATTAAATTTTGGTTAAAAAATTGGGTTAAAAAACTAGGACTTAACCCTAAAGCCTGGACTTAGGGTTTTTTATGAGGTATTCATAGGACATAGCGATTTCTTACCAGATAATTCAATTTATTCAAACGAAAGAAGGTTAATAACATAATATTTAATTAAATAGATTGACAATAATATAGGAATAATTATGAATAATAATGAAACATTTTAGAAATGAATGGCTTTTACTCAATTTGTTCGGCAGAATCAGCATCTTGGTTATTGTCTACATTAATCACGTCATTACATTTTAATATATCTTCGTAGAAATGCCTGCCAATTTCGGAAACAAACAGAAGATGTTTTACATCCGTAATTTTTCCTGACTTCAACAATAACGGAGAATTGTAGCAGTCTTCAGGTTCTACCATATTTTTCTGGAAACACCAACACGGTACAGATGAAGTATTGAAAAGAACCTGTCATACTGGGACAGAGTTTAGGTCGACTAGTTCGTCCAAGTCGTACGAGTATAGCTCGACATTTCGAAATCCCCGGAAAAAACGGTTTAATATAACCTCCACAAAGCCTTTCACTTTGATAACTCTTTCTAAAATCAATAATTACTTCGCAAATTACGCTCAAGAAAAACTATTTCAAACGGATTTATCATTCTGCTCTTTTTTATCAGTTCAATATAATATTCAGGTGAATATATATTATATTATCTTTATTATTCTATTTTCTTTCGATCAGAGCGAAATCCCGATCTATTGGCATCATCGAGTGCCCTGGAATAGGACATTGTATCCTTACAGTCTCGAATGTGCCCTTGGCATACAGCTGATCCAGATAAGTGAACAAAAATCGATTTTCGTTCTGGCTGAAACAGTTGTCACAAAATATTAATAAATTAAAGTGTTCAGTAGACTTATGATGTTCAATGTAATTATTTAAACAAATGATAACTTCGTTTGGCCCTTTCGAAGCGTAATTTTCCGTGCATAGGTCCATTGTTCCTTTATTTTCGGTTAAATTGTGGATTCCGAAATTATAAAGCCATAACTGACGACGGTAGTATTCGTCTTGAATATTAGTAACAGGGAGTGGCATATTTTTTTGGAAGTCAAAGCAAATCGATAAAGTGTCAGACTTCTTCTGTTTTTCACAGTTGCCCAATTTTTCAATCAGAAATCAGATTTTTACAGGGTTGCCATTTAGGGATTTCTGTGATAAATTCCCAGGACTTAGGTATTTTTTATGAAAAAGTGGACGGACTTGGGGATTTTTAGCACTTAGGTATTTTTTGAAATGGAAATAAATAAAATCATCAATTTTTTTAAATATTAAATTGAAAACCAGTATTTTTTTCCGAAAATTCGATAACATATCCTATAGAGCAGAAAATTCTCTATAAGGCAGTGTTGCTAACTCAAAACAGGCAAAATATGACTTAGGCATTTTTTGAAATGGACCATCCACATGTATGATTGTCAGAAAAAGGAAAGTACAGACAAGGGTACCTCTTGATATTTATTATAAATAGTGGAATTATCAACTGAGTTCAGCAATGTACATATGTGGGATGCTGACTGAATGATCAACGGGAGCAGTATCAAGAAAACAAAGTAAGAGTAAAGACGGTAAAAAACTGTTTCTTCGAAATACACGATATGCTCTTTAACGTATATTTTGCGTTGTTACATATTCTCCGCGCCTCTTTATGGAGTTGTAGTATAAACATTTACAAGCGACCACAAGTAAGCTAAAAACGTTTGAAATGTGCTGAATCTTATGGGTTGACAAAATCGATTATGATGACATTTTGAAACGGATGAATAAAGATAGAGAATTGTTATCCACCACCAAAAGGAAAAATTTAGAGAACTTTGAACATATAATGCGAGGAGAATATATGAGATCATTCAACTGATATTACAGGGGAAAATTTAGACCAGAAGAAATGCGGGAAGAAGACATACATATTGATTCAAGAACTTACGGGAGTAGTTTCATTATATTATATTTTTGTTTAGAGCTGCTGCCTCTAAGGTCAAGATAACCATAATGATCGCCAACCTTCGAAGACGAGAAGATATTTAAAGAAGGTGTTAAGATAAGACAATTTTTTTAAGGCCCATACTTTTCAAGACCGAAAATCGTCTATTGAGAACTCTGGGTTTCTCCATAGCACCATATGGAGTGTAAACATACATGCCGAGAAAAAAAAAGAAAAACAGTATGATGGATGTTTTCGAGATATGGTGCTGGCGCTGAATGCTTCGCATCTCGTGTACTGCAAGGCGTACCAATGTATTCATCCTCCAGGATCTCAAGGCTGTCGACGACATGCAGGAAGTTAATACTGTCATAATTCGAACATGTTACTAGAAAATATTAATATAGTTAGGAGAAACTGGTAGTGACTGGCGGCGGCGAGCAAGAGGTCGATCCTCAGTACGGTGGATGGATTAAATCAAAGAGATATGTAGTTCCTCATTGAGTGCTGCTCTCATCATGGTTCAGGACCGGGAGAAATGGAGGCGAATCACCCGTTTAGTTCCAGATTATCAAGGAATCGCGACGCTCAGTCATGAGCAACATGACTAAGATTTTTTTTAAATTACGATGATTTTTTCATACAAAATAATCTAAAATAACTGGAAAAAATTATCTACGAAGTCAGATAAAATAGCAGCGATGCTAAGAAGATACTTCAATTGAAACGTATAAATACTGTGAATCCCTCGTGGTATTAGAGATATTGTATGACGTTCGCACCCTGTGTGACTTCGTTTATGTCGGTTGGTAAATATTTGAAGTTTTTGACCGCCACTGCTTTGAGTCCATCTTAATTCCAAATTGACGCTTGCAAGTATTTATGTGCGCTTACAACGGCGTGATGCAGACTACATTGAAGACGAAGTGAAAACAAACGCTAAGAGAGATCCTTGAGAAGAAAGTGGGGGAGAGCCTGACCCGACTTGGCCTATCTCCAAGCGATTATCTGTATAGAGGTGGATGGAGAAGAAAGACTTGAGCAGTCAACATCAAATGGGTAACATAGGGACAAAGGAAATAAGACGAAGAGACAGAAAATACCAGTTCCATGTCTTTATATATTATTATCTGTGAGTAAACAAATTCTTAGTACCAAAAAATTGTTAGAAGAATATATTTAAGTTTCATAAAAAAAAGAATAATAAATACTCAATGCGAGAGAACGTAAAATATTTTCCACGCGTGTTTTCTGCGTTTCAAGGCGTCGCTATAATTAGGCGCAGATTTGCTTCGAACAAAGACTCTGTTTCCTTAGGTTCATCGTCCTTAAGTGATATCAGATTGTCTGTAGTACTTCTTTGTGTAAAATTGGTTGTGCACATAAATATACAAAGAAACAACCCTACATATTTACAATTTGTAGTAATTAATATCAAAATGCTAATAAATGGTATAAGTAACATACAGTGGAAATCGCTTAACATGAAATCAAGGGGACAAAAATATTTTTTCGTGTTAAAAGTATACAAAAAAATCTCCATATGAATTGGAAACACGTCAGCTTTTTCCATTAACATTAATATTGGAGAATTCTTATACATTGCTTGTTTGAACCAAACAAGCAACGCAGTCTCCAGATCTTCGTGTTTAGGCCTTCTCATCCGTTTCCTATCTAGCTCGAAACCATATTTCAGTAAGTTGGTCTCTATTCTTTATGATTGTTGATAACGTCGAATTAGCGATACCGAACTTTTTACAAATTTGACTTTCCTGCCATTGAACTGTTACGGGAGATAAATTTTATTTATTTCCATTAAATTAAATTCACCACTTCAGACGTGTTAGTCAATTCAAGAATAAACTGTAATTTAAAAATTTTTATATTTTGAGTGGCGACAAAATGAAATGTTTTGCCTGTCAATTCAAGAATAAACTGTAATTTAAAAAAAAATATATTTTGAGTGGCGACAAAATGAAATGTTTTGCCTGTCAATTCAAGAATAAACTGTAATTTAAAAAAAATTATATTTTGAGTGGCGACAAAATGAAATGTTTTGCCTGTCGACGGATAATTCCATTTGTTTACAACGGTAGGTACCATATGACCTACCTAAGGTGTGCGTTTATTTTGACATGTTGGTCTATATAGTTCATAGAAAGTGAGTCATAAACAATAAACAATTTGACGTCTACACGGCGGCCGGTATTTTTTTGCTCTTCAAAAATGCGAAATAATTTCGTGTTAAGCGTTTTTTATTTCGTGTTTACTTCAAAATATTTACTTCAAAGCAACTATTTTCACATCTAACACTATTAAATTAGACTTTCATTATATACAGTACAATCTAGCGGGTGTATTGCCATGTGGCAACTTATTTTAACCATTTAGAGATGTTTAACAAGTCTGAAGTGAAAATTAGACTAGGCCCCACCTTTGGAAAAAATCTGGGTAGCGGGAATCGAACCCGTAATACCCGAGATAGGAGGTAAAATAGAGCCCTATTTAGAGAGCAGACTCCTATCAAGGGCACTCTAACTCGGAAATCGAACCCACTATTATTAACAGATTATAAAATATCGCAACAAAAAAATTTGAGCGTAAGGATAGGAAGATGGTGGCTGCAGGTGTCTTACCAACTAGGCCATAGAGGTCGTTAAGATTATACATAGTTTAAGAAAAATCAATAAATCTCGGCGGGCCAAAGAATTATTGTTGACGGACCGCGTTTTTGACATACCTGCTATAGTGATACAAATATAAATTCATTTTGGGTATTTTAAATAGTCAAAAATATGGTGAAAGACCTTTTAAAACAGGCAAGTCTCTTATCGGTGACACTTTGATATATCTTTGTTATGTCTGACATTTGCCAAATAAACGAAAAAAATCTCTTCTAGTATAATGAAGAGTTTGTAAATCATGAATGAAAATGAGGTCACTAAAGAGTAAATGTGCAACAAAAACAAAAAAAAAGTGGTAGATGTGGATATGACTACAATACGTGGTGTAACTCTTAATTCGTTAAAATGCGATTTTATCCCACGATTATTATGTAGTATCTATTCTTTGGTATTATTTAATCTTCATATTCAACTTGACAGGTATTTCAGAGAATTCCTGAAATCGACTATTTTAATGATATATATTATTCACGGAAGCTGATTATTGCAGAAGTCAAAGAGTTTTTACGTGAGATTTTTTTTGATAAAATCATGCCAAATAATCAAGATAGTCCGGCCACAAAAACGTGGCACGGCCAAATTAATCAAATTCTGAATGAGGAAAGAATGAAAAAAAAAGCATTTATAAATAAGAGAGAATGTATGAATTTTATTTTTGCTGTATATATTCCTCCTTTAGCTTTGTATGTTGTTGAATTTCAACTGTATTTGTAAGCTTTATACAACATATAAATGACAAGGTGTATAACCGTAGTAGAAGCTCAAGATGTTAGCCAGAATAAAATAAAGTGGAGAGAACTGTGCTCTCTGCCTACTCCAAAAGGAACGTGGCGTAATGATGATGATGAATCAAAAATATTTAAAAAACTACACAACCTACTAAAAAATCCTAAGACGATATTATGGTTAGAAAATCTGGGTAAAGACATAAATAAAACATAATACGACGTAAATTTCACATATTTCTGTCGCGAAATCGATTCATAGCATGGCGGAGGCCGAATAAGCGTGTATAGAATTTGCTAAAGATTTAAAATCTTAAAGGATTTCGAAACAAACATATAAATCTCATCATATGGTGTGTTTTCATATATTTAATAAGTTGCAATATCAATGAACTCTTAACAGCCAACAAAATTTATATTGACGCTAAGTGTTATGCTATTTACACCTACTTAAAAAAACTATAATATTATACGGTTACAATTGCTATTTAACACAAAACCGCTTTATTGCTTGCTTTGATCACAGAACGATCCATATATTAAATCCTATTTAATTATAATACTGTATATACACGCAATCATGAGTATTTTAACCTTAAACAAATCTTTAGTCAGGGATATTGGTTACGTGAATAGAAACTGATATTATTAAACTATTAATAATGCACTATTTCTATAAAAGAAAAAAACTTCTGTAAGAATTCACTTTTCTTCTTCCTAGGTCATCATGTACAAGTCGTAGGCTAGAATAATTAATTAGTTAGTTACTGGATAACGATAGAGGAAAATCTCAAATAAATTGGACCTGAACAATTCACGAAGATATCCAGTCATTGTTATTTAAAACAAAGTAGACTGAATGAGAAACGAGGAACCTTAAAAAACTCGATCAGTCCAAACTCTCGTTTTCTCCATTTTTTTATATGGTGCGGATACCTGGACACTCGAGGCGTGCAATATACAAATAATTGATGCCTTTGAGATGTGGTGATGGAGGCGACTCTTGCGTATTTCATGGAACCAATCGATAAATTATTGAAAAGCTCGGGGTTGAGATGAGTCTCTCTATGCTGTGTGCGAAAATAGTCTTACGATACTTTAGACAAGTAGCGTAAGGGGACGACGACAGCCTTGAGCGATCAATCTAGGCGAGAAGTATGAATGGCAAAAGGAGCAGAGGCCGAGCATCAATGAGGTGAAAAATATCTGGTTTGATGGATATTTTTAGTGAAAATGTTGTTGAGTTCAGGAGGGTCCTACTCCGGGATTTCCTCCATCTAAGGTCTTTACTGGGATACCAATTATTTCATTTTGATTATGTCTTAATTATTTTATTTTGTATTTGCAATATGTTGTATTTTGTTAATTGTATTTGAGTATGTTTTCCTTTCAGTGTTGTTGTACTACAATTTGGTGATATCAGGGCGTGTGTTCCGAGTTGTGTTGATCTTTTGAGGTTGTTGATATTTTATTTTTTGTTTAGTAAGTGTTACCGTGGTTTGTTAAGGATATTTAAGTGACGTATATCATTTTGATAATAAATAAATAACGACAAAAGATCAACATAAATAAAAATTAAATTATAGTTCATGAGTAACAAGAATAAAATAAAACAATTTATTGTTTTATTTTATTCTTGTTAGTCATCAACGTTCCGACAGTGTTTCCGATAGTGACGGACGTAACCTTTTAAAGATGCATAGGAAATATCGTTTCGTGATGAAAACGGAGGATACGATTTATAAAAACTAACTAGATTGCTACACGAAGGTAAGATATAAATAATAAAAACAAGATTTATTAAATAAAACAAATATGACGCAAAACGACATTTAAATAAATAAACGACAGCTACATTTGATTCAAACAGTTGTTCGTTAAGAATTCAAGTGAAACATTTTTTTGCTTGGATAAGCACTCAGCATTGAGAGGAGACAGCGAGTGGCCGATTGGCTTGGAGAATAATCGTCCGGAATGCTAAAACTCGACATGAATTGTACTGACGTCTGAGGATGTAGCTACCCCCTATTTTCTCACGATTTTTCATATCATAATGGAACTTTTTTATTTGATTGAATACGCTATAACACAATCCATTCCTAGTATGTCTACGTCTAGCGTCCAGCCAATGAAGCGTAACACTTTTTGTAGATATCGGTCATAATGTTGAACATGTCCTAAATATTTTTGACCACGAATTTTCTAAACGGGAGAGCGAAAACCCTTTCACATAGTTACAAAAATTTATATAAAAATGATAAAAAATAATTTTTTGACGATTACCTTCAATATAAAATTGAACTTTCAGGCATTTTTAAACAAGTGATTAAGCAGTTTGAACAAAGTAGTTTAAGAAAGATAACTATGCTACTAAAAAGAAGTTAAATATTTCATGGCATTTTATATTTGTCTGATAATTTCAGTGCAGTGGAAGAAACTATTGAATATTTCATAAAAAATTGAATATGCTAATATTTTGATATATGGTAACCCTATTGTGCACTACATCTAAGTATTTAAATACATATAATATTTTAATATAAAATGCGAGGAATCGAGAATATCTACAAACAGGTATAATTATAAATCGGTATGTTCTCGATATTTGCTTAACCGGTAGTTAGCAAACCAGTCGAACATAAATCAAAGTAAATATATAAATCATTCACGCCCAGAAATATTATGTTTTTTTACACCGGAGGTTACAAAAATGTAGTGTTTATCATTCGAAATCGAGTTCGTTATCATACAATACATACGAAGATCTTTATCAATCCATCAAAAATATATTATACAAAATTGCAACAAGCATACATTAAGACGGTCTTTGCCATGTCACTGGTTTAAAAAATAGCTGTAAATTGTTGTAAAATTATGTAACAGTTGTTTCTGAAGAAATAAAAAAACAGCAATACGAGTATGGAGATAGCTTTTGCAGTAAAAAACAAAAAAAATAAATGCAGCCCATGAAAATATCGAGACTTTTCCGGAGTGCATGATTTAAAATATTATCCCGGAAGTTGTTAATAAATAGGTGTTTTTTAAACATATCAACCTAAGTAACCAAGAAACAAATTTCATACGAGTTTTACGCTAGCCATTAAAATTATTGTAAAGGCTAACGAGAACATTTAACTAAAAATAATACTGGTATTTTATATGAATTAAAAATTGTGATGGTATCATACAAGATACCATCGCAATTGAGATAAGAACATTAAGTATACAGACTTCGACAACATCATAACAGGCATGTAAGGAGCATTCACATATAAAAATATCAAACTGAATTTAACGTATTTTAAATAAATTGAGAATTGCATGGGTTTAGGCTGAAAAACATTTGGAATCCCCAGGGTCGTACTTCTTCCCCTTGTTAGAGTTTGTTAGAATCACTTAGATGAGCGTTAACCTTTGATGCTCGAAATTGCTGTTCGCACTTCTAATATTTCATTATTTTATCTTTTTTTTGTTATGTATTTAAAAGGCGTTTAGAGAAGTATTTTATTTTCCAAATGATATAAAAAAATATTTTTTAGTGAATTTAATATAAATATTTGGAATGTAAAAATCAAGCCAAGTATTTTGACATCATTGGAGAAGGCGCGCAGGAAAAAAATGAAACAGTAAAAAATCCTTTAACTAAATAAAAGATATTGTCATTTGTACACTGCAAGATAAAGCACATATTATTAATGCCATTTATTAAGACCCAATCCACAATCTCAGGCGCGGGTCACCAGTCACTTTCATCGAAGTTGCAAAATGAGGAGAGCGTCGATGGCGCAGGCAACAAACATTTCGCCAACACATCATTTATTAAGAAATAATGGCAAGTCGAAAACTGCAATAGGCAGAATAAACACGATAACCAAGTCCAATTTTACTATCTTGGTCGTACGCAAAGTATATACAGATTAATTATATGTGTATGTACAATCCTCTGTTAAACTTCAAAATAAACTGGTTCAAAGATGGAATTCAATAATTATAGTCACAATGAAACTCTTCACAATGCTGTAATAATAATATACTATTACATATTTTAGCAGACCATTCAAACTTACAAATCAAAATACTCGACATGAACTTATTGATACCCCTCAGATTGTTAGTTGTATTATTTTATTCTCATTATGAGAAACCATGTTATTAGATATAACACAAAGTGATATGGCATTTTTGGTCGAAAATCTAAAGAAAAAACAAATTCACACAAAAGAGGGGAAGTCTTGACCTTGAGGTGGGAACTAATTCGAGACAGTGTGAGAGAGATGGTAGAAAATTGAAGAGTTTTCATCATAGCTTTCTTTAAAAAAAGTTCTAGGAAGAAATTATAATAACCACAGTTAATGCGTCAATATAGTTCCTCCTACAGATAAGCATAGAATATTACTTTACAAGTCATAAATCAATAAATAAATGTAAGTGTAAAGTACCTCAACAAACATATGTCGTTATTATATTACACTATATCAAAAGGCGAATTTGTTAGTATCATATATCAGGAGATCTTTAGAGACCTTATATGGTGTTCGTTTTCCGTACATTTTCTGGGGTTTTCTTGCCAAATGTGCTTGTATACATATATATATGCGAGGAAGTACCCAATATAAACCTTTTATACACAGGAAGTACCCAAAAATTCAATACCTTGTTACCCTTACAACAAATACATTTATCAATATTGCTTTTTTATAACTCGTAATAACATGAGATATTTTCTTTATAAAAATACTGGTTCAATTCCCATATAATGTAAAATTCAACACATATAAAGCACCTTTGTGGAGTGTCTGTTCTATTTTTATTGTCTCGTATAGTTTATTTCTCACAGTGCGATGTTTAGTTTTTTCATTCATAATGCAGCCTCAGGGGGTAGCCCGATGGATATCCTCCAGCCCTACGTGGAATGATTATATTAGGCACTCCTCCACGATGTGACTAACAGTCTGGACCATTCCACATGAACACAAGGGGGAATCAATGAAAGACCATCTATGCAAGGCATGTTCTCTACACGGCACAATATAGATATTAGAGAAAAATGTTCCACACAAGTTTAAATACGCTAATGGCTTAGTCCATTTTATAAACTAGTAAATCACAAATGATGGTTTTCTCAAGGTGCGGTTGCCTCGGAACAAGATTAATTATCATTTATGCTCCGTGTTATGCCGTAGTTTGCGAAATGTACTGAGTAGGAAAATTGCTGCAATACACAAGAAGACGTACCTTTATTTTTATTCAACATACACGTTTGGGTGTTACTGTCGACATTCATTTTACTTCTCTGTTTGCATTTTGAAAGTAATCTGTGATTTATAACATTATATTTTTGACTACTTGGGAATTCCTGAACTGTATGCACAATATTCTACTACGGCATTTATATTTTTTCTGTTATTCCGCGTGATTGAAGTGAAATGAATGTCTCCGAACTTTCGATAGGATATCACCTATCATATTCTTGAGTTACAGCTGAACTGATTAGTTCTGTGTTGAATTTAGACCTATATACTGTTTTTGCGTTCAACAATGGACACAGAGACGACAGTTTATCAAAGGAAAAGTAGCCGACTTCAAAAGAAAGAAGACTGTATAAGGACGAATTCAACACAGCACAAATCAGTTCAACGAAAACTCCCAAGATGATAAGCTCGGAGCTATTAATTTTCCTCCAATCACGGGGAATAACCGAAAAAATAAAAATGCCATATACGCTTATCCCTGAAAATCTAAATACTCTATTTCTTGATTGGTCTTGGTCGATAATAGTGTATTTTTCTTCATTATAACTTGTTTTTTTGCTATTGCAACAGTCATATTGTTATCCCATATTTAATGAATTAAGAATCTTTATTTTCGGTCAACGTTCGTTTTCTCTAGTAATATTTCAATTGGATCAATCTATGTCACGTACATGTTGGTAATAATACCACGAATGAAGAGGCAACAACACTCGAACATGACTAATGCGTAGGAGTATTGTTACCAGACGAACTCTTTTACCAGACTAGGACTTTCTTTCGGGTACCATCGGTAATACAAAACCCACGAAATCACTTCAAGTGTTATAAATAAGGATACGGACATTTATACTTCTTACTGCCAAAAATGAAAAGCATCTTGTAGGTTGGTCTGAATTGGACACGGTTTCGACGATCCTGAAGACAGGATATTATATTCGTGACAAAATAGTATGGAAAACCCCCTCTCTAGATCAAGACAGCAGCTAGAGGACAATATCTCTCAAGAACTCAGAAGATTCAACGTTGATGACTAAGGGATAAACATGAGATGGAATATTCAGGAGGAACGTTCCACGAGAGGTATATGTTACGCAAAAGTTGAAGGGGTATCGGAAGTAAGAAAAGATAAGAAAAAGTTCAGCTTGAAAAATCATACCATCAACAATGTATGTTCTTCAAATGATGTGCAAAGAAAATATTTACAGCAGGAAATGCAATAAACTGCGTCGTTAATATATTTTACTCAAATTTATGGTACATATTACATGCAAACTAAAATCCGTACGCTCATGTCGAAAACGTTTTATAACACAATTTCAATAAAACAGTCTGGGACTATTTGATATATGATATTTAATAAGGAACCGTACTGAAGAAATGACCATTGAGATAGTTCGGCCACGTACAAAGAACGAATAATGAAAAATCAACAAGAAATAACCTAAACATGTCGTATAGAAAGTACAAGAAGTTTGCCAAGACGTAGTACTTCAAAATTAATCAACTTCTGAAAGAGGGAACAGTAAAAATATTTTATGATATGCATGTGCATGACGAGGTGTATAAATGTGGCAGAAGCGAAATATTTTTGCCAGGATAAAATGGAGATTTGTTCTCTCTGTCTACCCCAATAGGGGCTTGTGATGATGATGACGAATCATACTGAAACTATCTGTAAAATACAAATGCCCTTGAGATGTGCCAAAACGAAAAAGTGCACAGATGTTATTGAAAAATATTTTTTTTTGTGGTGCATTTTAAAATTGATCAATACTCAAACGTCAATTTGCATGATTTGATAATGTTTCCATGATTTGATATTGAATCCATGATTTAATAATGTTCCCGTGATTTGATATTGAATCCATGATTTTGATATACGAGTAGTTTCCATGATTTGATATTGAATCCATGATTTGATAATGTTCTCATGATTTAATATTGTTTCCATGATTTGATATTGAATCCATGATTTAATAATGTTTCCATGATTTGATATTGAATCCATGTATTAATAATGTTTCCATGAATTCATTTGTTTTTCCATGATTTAATAGTTTACATGATTTGATACAGTTTCCATGATATAAATACTGTTTCCACGATTAAATAGTTTTTATGAAGATTAAAATATTTTCAATAACGGTTGAAAGATTAAAAAATATTATTCTAGGTCACTTGATATTAGAATAGAATGTAAGGCTACTTTCAAGGAATTTGAGATGTAAATTGATGAAGATGGAAGGTCTTTTGATAATGTTTTAAATTGACGTCTAGAATATCGATAGAGAGCAGGTGTCTTATTTCAAGTACAAAATATTATATTTACTGAACGAAGTCACGAAATTCGGCAAGTACTTAACTCAAAACCACTCGGCCAGTCCAACACGTAAATAATCAAATTTATTTGTCTTCTATCGCGCATAATTAATTTTTAACTGTAATATATTTATTATATTTTAAATTTAATACATGTTTAACCCGACTGCATCAAACAAAATGCATAGTATACAAGATAAAAAATTTAATAAATAAAAGTCTAAATATATTAATAGGAACAATGATACTCATGTTTCCTTGTGAAGTGGCCTCTGGTATGCTTACAAAATGGATAAACCGATTCAGTGCGTTCATGTTCGAGTACACGTGTGTTGAAATGTCGTGATCAATGTGCGATGCCCATGTTTATCATACTTGTCCTCTTCATTATGTTAGTTCATTCAAAAGGTCGCCTAAATGAACACAGCCCACTTAAGTGACAAAAATAGTTTTGAAAAATAACTATGTTATTTTTAAGAGGCTTATATATTGTAAATATTTTCTATGAGAAGATGCTCTTAAAATAATGTATTCATTACTAAAGAGTTCAATCTTCAATTTAACCATCGATATATGGAAGATATCAATATTGGGAAACAATGATTAAATAAGGTAATTTCGTGTGCGATAGTTATGTTGTTAATAATTAAAAAAAATCATAATTCACGATGGCGTAAATAATTGTAAGATACATTAAACAAAAGTTTGTGCATTAAAAAGGTTTCGCTATTTATATACATATGTTATGTACAAATAGAAGGGTAGATTTATTCTAACACTTAAAAGAGTAATAGCCAACAATACTATATGGGATAGAACCATGGGTAAAATTTATACATTTTACAATAAAGGTGTGCAGAAATCTCTGCCTGACTCGTTCAATATCATCAGAGAGTGAGAATCAATTATTAGGTGTGCTGATTTGAATTAATTGTATTAACAGCTGTGTTACCAAAGATGTGAAGTAAACCAATGCCTTCAGGGCAAAAGGTAAATAAGGTATGCCGTATACAATTATATCAATTAAAGCGATAAGTGTCTCCCTAAATAGTAGTTAAAGGTAAATGATAAAAAGTATAAATGAAACTCGGGACCCTCGTGCAACATCGTTTTCTACCCCACAAGCTGAATTATATCACAAAAAGATAATATTATGTGTGCAGTGAAATATTAAGAGTGTAGTAGAGTATGCACTTTTAACATCGAAATACACAATAAGTACAGTTTAGAACAGAAGAGGCATTCATTTTCACCACGATAATGCGTCAGCATGTGGCATTCACCACACAAAAATGGATTGACCTGAAACGAAAAATGTTTACAATTACCCCCATACTACCCCGACTTGATACAAAGCAATTACAATTCATTCCGATCCCCGTAAAATTACCTTCAGGTTAAAAAAATTAACTCCGTGGAAGAAGTTAAAACACCCCCTGATGAGTTTTTCGCTTTAAAATTAGAAGTTTTTCTTCGAGATAGGAAATATAAATTAATTAAGAGAAGGTTATGTCCGATAATGAGAATGATGTAATTAATTAAATACACGTTGCTTCATTTACAATATTTAAGTATATTATTGTAAAAAAAACGGCAATTACTTTCGCCATCAATCTTATAATTATTTGCTTTCACTTTGACTACCCGGATCAAAACAATATAAACTGTACGAAATACTTCCACATGAATGTGCCTTTCGCAATACTTACAAATATTGCATCCTTTTTCAGCTTATTTTCTCTGGCAATATTATTCTTATAGAGAAATAAAGATATCCATTTCTTATGGAAATAAAAATTGTTCTACGTTATTTTGTTGGTATTACAGTGAAATGTCAGAATAAATCAACGTCACGGGTAAAAAATCAAGATACTCGTATATTAAAATATTTTTTTTATTTGAAATTTAAAAACAATATATAGTTTGAAAAATACTGGATATGCCAAGAGATTGACAATTTCCAACGGTATTTTAATCGTTAGATATATTTTTAGCCTTGCTTCAAGGGATTCTTTTCCTTTATGTCTAATTAATACCTAGAAAGATAAACGAGATGTAAAATTTTCATAACTGAAAGATATAAACATTCTCGTTAAACTATGAGATATAAACATTCTCGCAATATGCAAATAAAATAATAGCATTGACAGTTTTAGCAATTATTGAAATAAAAATAGAAAACTATTTTTCATTGCTTTAATACCACATTGATATATGAGTATGTGTATACCATATTCAGATTTCAACCTACATTCTAGTAAAATAGTAACGAGATTTTAAACTCCCACATCTATTTATGTCTTTGCGTCTTAGAAATCGTACTTACCAGTTTTGCAAGTTGTTAGACTATTAGTTAAACTAGCTATATTCCTTGCAATGGGGATGACAAGTATGTGCGGTGACGATGCTTTATTAATTGACGAGCCGATTATGTAAAATCCAAGTAACTTACCTGTAAAAAAAGAAAAAATAAAATTAGACACATGTTAAAAAGATAAAATTACTACAAACTAAACAGAAAAATATAGAAATAAATTATGATGTTAAGATATTACAATCGAAGTCATAGAAAGCTTAAAAATAAAATTGTAAACGCATGTCTTAAAACAGGGGTGGCTAAACCGTGGCGCATGCGCCAAACGTGGCGCATTGGATGATTACAAGTGGCGCATTGATTGCATCGCGCCTACTTATTCTTTTAAAATAGGCGTCATAACTGAATCCATCTTCATATTTTCAAAACTAAAGTGCTCTCAGTTTGTGATTGAGTTATTCCTTTTCCTCCCCTAAGCGAAGCAGATCCTACCCCTATCCTTATTTTACAACCCCAAACGTGAACGTAAGAAGGTAAAAAAGTGCTTGATTTATATGGCGCATCTAAACTCGTCTGTGAAAAAATTGGCGCATGGTATGCAAAAGGTTGGCTACCCCTGTCTTAAAGTATAGATCTGTTGATGGTTTTAATGTTAGAGAGTAAAATTACACTATTTGAGATAAATAACATAGTAACGGAAGTGACGGTGTTACTAGAGTAATAAATATAGATTTAGTGTCAAATAATCATAGAAAAATGTAGACATACTGTGAAAAATATTATGATAATATAATTAAGCAGCACTTACGTGGAGGATGGTATCATATAATATATTTGCACTTTTAAACCAAAAAATGGAAAAGTATGGTTATTCGATTTATTAAAAAAAGAATTGAAATATTTCAAGAGTACTTAGATTTTCATTAAAAACATTTTCTTGTTCATTTCTTTTTTAAGTTTCTTTATTAATATACTATATGACAAGAAATCTTATAAATACGAGGCATATCCAGAAACAAAGTGTACTGAATTTTTGTAGGTTACATTTTTTTTATTTAAACAAAAAAATTACGTGGTTACCGTAGTACATATGTAAAATTACGTGGTTACCGTAGTACATATGTACCGTAGTACATTTTTCGACATAGTCGCCATTCCTCTCAATGCAGGTGGTGAAGCGGGGTATCAACTTTTTGATGCCTTCCTCGAAGTAGTTTCCCGCCAACCCCTCCGTCCACTTCTCCCCCTCCTCCTTTACCTCCTCGTCGGTTGAAAACCTTTTTTCACCCATGTGCAGCTTCAGGGAGGTAAAGAGATAGTAATCTGAAGGTGCTAGGTCAGGGGAATGCGCGGGATGGTTCAGGACATCCCATTTAAACGAGGCGAGTAGTTCCTTCGTGGCGTTGTCCGTGTGTGGTCTTGCATTGTCGTGCAGCAGGCAGACTCCCTTTGTCAGCATGCCTCTCCTCTTGTTCTGAATCGCCCTCCGCAATTTTTTTAGGGTCTCACAGTATCTTGCAGAGTTGATGGTCTCCCCTTGAGGCATATATTCAATTAAAATTATGCCTTGACAGTCCCAAAACACGGATGCTATTATTTTCTTGGCTAAAATTGTGGTTTTGAACTTTTTGGCGGAGGGTGAAGAGGTGTGACGCCACTGTTAAGACTGCTTTTTGGTTTTAGGCGTGTAGTGTCCAACCCTAGTTTCATCTCCAGTAACGATGGAGCGGAGAAATTCATCTCCATGGAGTTTGCAGCGCCTCAAAAACTCTTGCCTTTTTACAAAATTTCGCACTTCGCGGGAGATTGGTTTGACATTTTTCACGAAACGTGTTGTCGCGTCGACACTTCTCAACGTACTGACCTCGAACCGGTCTCGTTGCGGAGGGGAAGGGTCAGGCTACACGGAAGTGTAGCCAACATGTCGAAAATAAAATCCATCCGGTCGTGAGAGCCTCAGTACACTTACTTTCTGGATACGCCTCGTACATAATTTGTAAGAAAACAACGGGTAATTTAACAACACAATTTTAATGGATCTGAGTTTGTTGCTTATCATTTGTCGTGTCCCCAGTAAACTTGGCTTACGTCAGTGCCTTACTGACACTTGAATAGTCATGTTGTGTAATAGGATTAATTAACTAACAAATAATTATGTATGTGATTACGTTTGCAAGAACATTTTAAGATATTTTCAAAGATCAAAGAATATAATTTACTCGTAATAATCTCGTTTTGGTGGTCCAACTCATAGTGTGGGATAGATTGCCTATTAAAAAAAATTATGATATGCGTGTACAATATAATGCCGTTACCTGGAGGCATAGAATAATGATTATAAACTGTATTACTATGGAGAAAGCAGTACCAGAAACGGAGTTGCAATAGTGCTGCAGCAAAGGTTTCATGATGATGTGATTCAAGTAATAGCACCAAATGAAAAAGAAAATAGATGAAAGCGACACCCAGAACCGAATAATATACAGCCAGAGAAGGAGAAGAGCCGACCCCAACAGCCTACTTAGGCAATGAGTTGGGACAGTGCCAGGAAGAAGAAGATGCGTGTACAATATACATTCATAGACTAGAATTACAGATTTTATTTTGTTATCAGCGACGCAATTAGCCAATCATTTCTAATCATCTTTTCATATGACTAATAAGGTAAATATGAAATAGGAAGCTCCCGATCTATTTACCGCCTATCTGAATCATGTTAACAATCACTGATACTTCCAAGTGTATCATGTTATTGAGGTAGCTATTGAATAAAACGTAAAATTTCAAGACTGAACAACGTTTACAAAAACCATATGAGCTGGAGGTTAAGAATTCACGTTACACATTTCGATATTATATTACATGTATACAGCACCGGTCCAAAAACTGTAGAATAGAATGTGAACTTATGGTTGTTGTGTTGAGTAAGACGAAGAAGAGCGCTGAGATGGTTTGGGCATGTGAAATGTATGAATGAAGTAAGACTATGAAAACAAACAAATATAATATAAATGTAAGTGAAAGGCGTGGTAGAGAAAGACCAAGAAAAGCATAGTTAGATCAATTGAATATTTTTTTTAAAGAGAAACATAGAAAGCCAGAGAAATCGTAGGAGTTGTATGATAAGGTGTCTGTGTGTAGAAGAGGTAAAGAATGTGTGTTAAGATAAGAAAGTCTGGCGTTCTGTACTATCTGCTTACCCCGACAGGGAAATGGCGTGATGGTATGTTTGTATGTTTATTGTGAAAAAAAAAAAAAAAATTCAAATATTTTCTCCCCTTATATGTGTACCTTTGTTAGATTATACGAACAAGTTGACTGAACGATATGCCATTATTAATTTTTAACTAGTTGCAACCCGTGAAATATTCACGGAAGTAAAACAAATTCTACATTTATGAAAATATATATTCATAAATGTAAAATTTGTTTATATATATCATTTATACATCGTCCCCTTTTACACCGATTCAAAAATTGTTAGCTAGGTATTTAAAATTCGTTCAGTATCCCCACCGAGATTTAAATTTCGAATTACTTTCGGAGAGAATCCAAGTATTCGACAGCCGTACGGGTTTTGGCCTATTTATACTATGATATAAATTTGAGATTTTTTAAAATTGGTAGTTTTTGCACGTTTTAGTGATATAAATTAAATTAATTTTCAATGGAGATGTGATCTTTCGGCCCATAAATATTTTGTGGGTGTATTTCGGAATGAACTAACTCTTTTAGAAAACTATTTCAAAATAAGTAGAGCTATTTTATTATAAAATATAATATTAAACACAGGCGCTCACACGACATTATCGCAGGATATTGCAAAGAGCTCTAATTCTAAAATGGTCAGGAACTTGACTTCCAGCGTTTCCAAATTCATGAGATTTTATTCTATGTTTAGGGAAATACATTACAATAAAAAAAAAACGCAATTTAACAAATTACGAAAAATTATTTCAACAAAGATATACACAGATCAAAAATTCTTTAACATAAAAACGGATAACACGGAGAGATTGAAAAAATGGTTGGGCTTTTTATTTTTTCTGGACACTTTGGAATGAATAATTCCAAAGTTAATTTCCTAAAAGTTTTATTGCCTAAGTGATAACCAGACTGGAATCCTATTTTAAAAAATCTGGGTTCCAGCGGAGATCGAACCCGCAACCTCCGGATCGGCAGACAAGTGTCTTACCACCAGGCGACGGAGGTCGTAGGAATGGAATTCGCACCCTCCGGATCGAAAGACAGACGTCTTACCAACTAGGCCACGGAGGTAATTTACATAATCAAGTTAAAATAACTTGACTTATTATACGATAAATTACGAAAAACTCCGTGGCCTAGTTGAAAAGACGTCTGTCTTTCGATCCAGAGGGGGCGAATTCCATTCCCGTAGGAACCGCGATTTTTAAAAAAAGAATTTCAGTTTGATTTGCACTCAAGGCCACTTGAACATCTTTCTAGTCGGTTGGAAGAGTTTACCACATGGCAATAAGCGCGTTAGGTTATACTGTATACAACAAAAATTTAATAAAAAAAAATGTTTCAGCGGGAAGATAACTTGCTAACCAGCATTTGCCTGTAATTT
Organism: Odontocerum albicorne; assembly: GCA_949825065.1. Taxonomy (NCBI): domain Eukaryota; kingdom Metazoa; phylum Arthropoda; class Insecta; order Trichoptera; family Odontoceridae; genus Odontocerum; species Odontocerum albicorne. The sequence continues at coordinate 25,904,442 of OX463853.1, read as the reverse complement.
TCCACGACGTCATATAAAGCCCTTCATGTAATATGTTATATTTTCTGCCATGCTCTAAATGCCATGACGCGGCGTAAGATCGACTGTCTTATTACATAATACACAAACACCACCTATTTAAGGAGAAAATATCTAATCGATGAATATAACACTAAACCAACTTCTATCTCTCAAAAAGGGCGACGTAACGAATAGACAAGAAAAATCTATTGTGGATGTAGGCTGGATTCCAATTTATACAAGCTGCCATATAGTCTATAACCGTAACAAGTATTTTTTTTAAATAAAGTTCGCATTATATATTTGTTTTGTCAATCTTTCGTCACTTTTTCGTTATACATATCCATATTGCAGTAGTGTGGTATTCTTCATCCTATTTAATACAATTCAATTCAGCCTTCTTTTAAAGCTCCACAAGGGAGCATAGGGAGGCCACCAGTCTTCTCCATTCAGAGCGGTTTTGGGCGGTGTTCGTAATCTCCCTCCACGACATTCCTAACGCTCTGACTTTTGTCATAGGAACGGTACACCGTGAGAGAGGGTCTTCCAGGCCGCCAGGACCCCAATGGACATAAAAACAGCGCTCTCCTCGACCAATATAATATATTATAACCATGCTACTCAGTTATAACCATGCTACTCATGCTACTTATGGCGTGTTCTCACGGTTCAAGTTTAGTTGACCGATAAAAGTTGATCAACAAAAGTTGAATGAAATTTGACGTGAGAACCTTTGTTTTAATAAAGTTGATCAACTTTTTAGTTGATCAACTAAAAGTTGACCCAGTCAAACTTTATCGTTCAAGTGTCGCCATTTGCTTTCAAGTTGAAACTATTCAGTTAATTAAAAATGGCGTCGAAAGCAGTTGTGTGTGAAGTTGTGCAGACAATAACTATTTTGTTAAAAGAAGAACTAAAAACAATTTTATTTAACATGAGCAAAAATCGTAAGAAACGTCGTTTTGAAAATAACATTTATAATTCCAACATTGAGTATTTTAAAGCACTTTATAGAGATGATAATATTTAAAGGTTATGTTTTTGACCGTATTATGTTTATCCCACCTTTAAAAAGCTAACATATTTTAATTATTTATCTAAATTTCACATATTTAAAACGTAAAGTTAGGGGGCATGAAATTTGTTATTATACTATTTTTTAGATGTATCTGAGGCCGAGCAGATGTCAGGAATGAACCAACAAGCTGATGATAATCAGGAAAATGAAGGTCAAAAGGTCAAGAAAACTAAGAAAATGTTAAGACGTCCAGCTACGTGGAAAATTAATCAACGTAAAAGATTACGAAACTGTGGCCAAGAGTATGTCACCAAGAAAGCAAATGTTGTGATTAAAAAAATATTTGTAAACAAAGATTGCAAATGCATAAAAAATGCATTGAAAAAATAAAAGAAGACGAGAGGAAACAAAATTTTAATTCATTTTGGAAATTAGGTGATTATGGTATACGAAATTCATTTATTTTCGGCCTGGTCCAATCTAAACTAGTACACCGCACCGCAAACGTCCCGCGGATAACTCACGTTAAGGGAAAACAATTTCATTTTCTTACTTTTTGAAATTGGAAGATAAAGGGTCGAAGTATGCAAAACGTTTTTCTTAAATACGTTTCAAATAAGCGATGGCAGGCTATATAGTAAATATGTATTTCCAAGAAAAAATGTTCAGGAAACTGTTGACGAACGCGGAAAAACTTCCACCAGAAAACTAGATGATTCCGATATAGTTGCACATATTAATTCCTTTCTAGCCTACCAAAGCCATTACTCCAGAGTACAGAATTCGAACAGAAACCATTTGAATCCGGCATTGACTCTCCGCAAAATGTACGATTTGTATAAGGGACAATACGAAGAAAATGGAATCGAACCGAAAAATTCAAATATTATTATCATATTTTTAACAGAAAGTTTAACCCAAGTCTCAAATTACCTAACCGAGATACTCATCGTTTGTGTGATGAATTAGAAATGAAAATGAAAGTAGAGGTAAATTCGGAGTTGAAGAATGTTACGAGTATTATAAATGAAAAACATCTACATTTGCGGAAGGCAGGACAAGCTAACATAGAGAATGTTTGAAAATGGATTATAAAAATGAAATAACTCAAAGTTACGTTATTACTTTCCATCTCCAAAAAGCTCTTCCATTCCCAAAGCTCACAATATCTATTACATATTACAAACGAAATCTTTATATTTACAACTTTGGCATTCATTGTTTTAATAATGGAGTGGGACATATGTATACTTGGGGTGAAACAGAAGGTGGGCGTGGATCTCAAGATATTGCGTCAGTGTTAATAAAACACATAAAGAAAATGCTTCGTCTAACAAACACATTATTATGTATTCGGATTCATGCACTGGACAAAATATAAATATAAAACTTACTTTATCATTAATGAAGTTACTTCGGGATACTAACATTGCTATAGAAACTATTGATCACAATTTTTTACTTCCTGGGCACTATTCCTTGCCCAATGATGCGGAGTTCGGGATTATCGAAAAATCAAGATGCAGTCATAATTATATTTTTGGGCCCAAATACTGGATATAAATCATAAAAAATGCAAAACGAAAACTGCCCAAGTTTAAAGTGGTAGAAGTACACAGAACTGAATTTCTAACTACAAAAAATCTGGAGGATTCTGTTACAAATAGAAAAAAAAAACAGTTTGTGGTTATGATTTTAATTGGCTAAAAATACGATGGCTTCGATATGAGACGTCGTCTCTCATGATTTTTAAATTTAAGGAAACTTTCAATACAGAGGTAGATTTTTATTCAGTGAATTTAGACATAAGAGGTCCCGGAAGACGATTCGATGTTCTATCAAATGTTCACCAAAATTTATTATACAATTCCAGAAGATCCATTTCTTCTTCCAAAAAAAGGTACATGATGAATTTACTATCGTTCATCCCGCCTAATTTTGCTAATTTTTATAAAAATCTACCTACTGAACTAGCAACACGTTCATTTATGTCAGAAATCAAGGATAGAGATTCTGATGATGAGATAATATACGATTAATAATGCTCCAATAAAATTTTTGTATTAGTTTCAGATAAAATCATACCACAATGCTTTGTCATGTTTTTGTTAACATATATACTATATTTTCACTTTTTTTCAGAATAATAGTGAAGTATCTCCATTTATTCACACGATTTAAAATGTTTTTGTACTTAATAAAAACTTTTATTTTCTCTTAATTATTACGTTCCAATATTGTGAAATAATTATATTTTTAAAATAAAACTGCTTCTAAAATGATAGCAATGGTATTTATTTAATTTAAGCAAATTTTACAAAATCTTTCCTTTACGTGGATATACACCACTATTATTCTGACCCACACATATGTTAGAGACACAAAAAAGTGTGAAACTGCGTAATTTTTTAGCAAAACAAAACACTCACGAAGGGAACACGTGCACATATAAAAAAGTTCGGAAAGGAAGTTTGAGGTGGGCGGGATATCCCGGCCTTTACCTTTTAAAAAGACACCTGCAGGTATGAAAAAAAGTGCGGTGAGGAACTTTGAGGTGTGAAGCGGGCGAGTTGTTGGTATCATCTGGCGAGTTTTTGGTATCATTGTTGACTTTTTTTTTTCAGCTTCTATAATTATGAAAATGGAATCTTCCACGCAAAAAGTGGTGCCATAATACTGCACTGACGAAAATTAAATGCAAATGCAATTCTAGCAAATGACGAATGACTCATAACTTGAACGATAAAGTTTGACTGGGTCAATCTTTTTAAAAAGTTGATCAAGTCTATCGAAACAAAAGTTCTCACTAGAGATTGCATTCAACTTTTGTCGGTCAACTTTTATCGGTCAACTAAACTTGAACCGTGAGAACGGGTCCGAAACGTGTGAACATGTGAATTCAAGTTGAACGGACCGATTAAAGTTGATCAACAAAAGTTGAATGAAATTTGTAGTGAGAACCTTTGTTTTAATAGAGTCGATCAACTTTTTATATCGTTCAAGTTATGAGTCATCAACAAATCGCCGGATGCCCGCTGAGTTTGTCGATTTGTCGTATTCAACTTTTGTCGATCAACTTTAATCGGTCAACTAAACTTGAACCGTGTGAACAAAAACTGATTCAAGTCGTCTCGATCAACTTTAATCGGTCAACTAAACTTGAACCGTGAGAACGGGCCTTTAATAACATACACCAGTCAATAAATACATTTTCAAGAAGAAATGAATATTTTATGCCTGTTTATATATTCGAGTATTTGATAATAGGATAATTTAGTTACATCACTTCAAAGAAGCTTTTACACCGTAATATATTTAACATATAATTCAAAATTCCTTTAGTTTTTATTAAACAATTTCCATAATAAGATGTCAGTCAATAAATATCTTATTAACTTCGAAACAATCGCCATGATATGAAACGCAATGTCCGTTAAAATATACTCGTATTTAGATGAAATAAAAATTTCAATGCGAAATGAAATTATTAATTGATTAGTGTCAATTTTAAAAGCGTAATTAATTCAGTTCCAAAAAAAAAATTGCGTCAACTTTCAATGCCAAGACGACATTCAACGAGCAAACATTACATCACCTGCGTACAAACTAGGTGCGTATATTTACGCATGATAATCGCGATCCTAAATACAGAATACTGAATACATAATGAACTTAAAATTACTGCGTAATAATTGAGAAATATTTGTTTAAATTGCTTTAAGAATAATAAAAAAAAAACTATTTAATAGTTTTGTACATTGCTCGCCTTAGTGAAGAATATGATTCGTTTATTTATTCTAGTTAAGATTACAGCTTCTTAACTAGGCGTAAGAAATATTGTAGTTTAACTAGCAAATGGTTATTATAATATAAAATATATAGACACATTTTTTAGGTGCTGTCTTGATGTCACGGTCTCTTGAAACTAGGCTTAATGATATATTTTTTTAATTTAACTTTTTATTGCAAATACAATCTGGCGGGTTTATTGCCAGGCGACAATCTCTCCCAACTAACCAGAAAAAGGTAAATAAAACAAGATACATGGTTGCAAAAAAATATTAAAAAAATAATTAATATTTATGACATTTATGGACATACACATATTAAAGTAAAAGTGAGATATTATCAATCAAAGAAAAAGGAAGGGATGGTGGAGAGAAAAAAAAGAGGAATAAAGCACGCTACTGACTGATATGTTTCAGCAAGTAGCTGTAGAGTTTTTCCAGTCGCTTCTTTAATCGTGCCAAGGACGGAACGAGTCTAACATTGGTTTGTCACTGGTTCCAGAGTCTCACTGCATGGACAGTAAAGAAAGACGTAAAAAAGATATACTCGTATAATATGACACCAAATAATTTTCAACCAAATTGTAGAAAAAATCTACACGAGACTTAAAATAAGTGGCATGCATGTTTCTTTCTATTCGTTCATTATCGAACTGTGCTCAATACTTCGTTTTTCAAGCTAAAAATACTAAAACAATTTCACTATTTAAGGATTAAAACTAAATAGAACTAATATAGAACATAAAATAAACTTCTAACATATTAATATGGTCGATACCCTTTAATATTCATTATTATACCCTTTAATATTCATTATTATCACAGTATACGTTCAATTAGGAACACAGGGGTTTAACATATTTTGAAGCCTGTAACATTTGTTCATAAATTGTATATTAGTTTGAGAATATAAGCTCGAAATATGAAGTATTGAGCAGAGTTCAAAATTATTGTAGTAGAGTGAAACAGGACTAATATTTTTTACACAATTTGGTTGAAATATCATCTAGTCAAAAAGGGAATTCTTCAACAATAAAATCTTATAAAACAAATCTTTTTATTAGAGATTTTTAAAGAATAAAATTTTCAAAATAAAATAGCACTTAAGCAAACATTATACCATTTTAGAAAAGTTTCAAAGCCACAATATTCATACGATTCTCCAAAATCAAGACATCCATCATAATTGGATGTAATTATGGAAAAAGGACCCAATCTACCAAGCACATTATTTGGTTTATTTGAAATATCGAAAGAGTATAGATCCGTTACATGGTTATTTTTTTGGAAAAAAACCGTCATTAAGTTTTTTTGTTCCACACAAGGCGGCGAAATATTACCTTTATTATCTCAGAACAAGTAAAATGTGGGTTAGGTCCTTTTCACGTGGTTACGTTCAATTAACTATCGTAGTTGCACCAAAAAAATAATTAATCACCAATATTAACATTTTATACAGTAATAAAGATAGTTAACCAAATTTCAATGAAATTTAAACAATTTTTTAATACACTGAAAAAAACATCTTATATGCTTGACAAAGAAGACGGAGACGTCTTTGAAACCCGTAGTTAACTCAATTAATAAAACAGTGGCGAATACAAAAAATCATCTTTAGTTTATTTTATTAAATTAAAAACTGTTTCAACATTAAATTAAGATAAAGTGCACGCTGAGATGGTTTGGGCATGTGAAACGAATAGATGAAGAAAGACTAACAAAACAAATACATAGTGCAAATGTGAGTGGAAGGCGTGTGAGAGGAAGACCAAGGAAAGTAAGGTTGGATCAGGTGAATTATATTTTGAAAGGATACGTAGGGAGAAATCGTAGAAGTTGTATGGATGTAGATGAGACTAACGATGTGGGTCGAGATAGGAAACTCTGACGCTCTCTCTTCTCTGCTACCCCGACAGAGAAATGGCGAGATGGTATGTATGTATTAAAAATTGCACAAACAATATTTTCAAAATTTTAATCCTTTCAGCACATGAAAATTCTTGACATTTGCTCCAGGATGTTATTTGGAGTTAGAAATATGACAACACAGGAAGTGAGAATGATTCACGGTTTAGTCACACCTCAGTTCAGGTGGTATCGGCTGATACATGCACTTGCTTAATCCTTATAGGGCAAAAAGTTAAACCAGTGTCAAACATGCATACATTTATTTATGGAATTATGAACAAACGATCCAACCCACATTTTATATATTCTGTGCAAATCGAGGAAATATCTCGCCGCTTTGTATGAAACAAAACAATTTAAAATACGAAATTTGACCATAAATACCGATTTAACGGGCTTGATATGTTGGCACATACAGCAATGGTAACCTTTTTCGATATTTCAAATAACAAATAAAAAGTGTTTTGCGGATCAGGTCCTTTTTGAATAGTTATGTTCTTAGTGATATCGTTCAATATACTCGTATTATGAGCAACAATGTAAGTAAAAAGTATTCTTTTAGCTTTGTATAATACATTGTTTATTACATTTTGTACTCAACATACATGTGCAATTTATATTGTAAACGATTTATAGGAGTAGGAAAAAATAATACAATATATTTTAATAGTATAGGGTATTTCAAATTGAGCGGTTTTTTTTAATTCTTGGATAAAACACAAATGGCGTCGCGAACTTGCCTGGGTCTTATGACATTTATAAAAATGGAGTCATATATAATACAATATAACAACGCGTTCAAATTGAGAATGATTGTATTTATTGTAATCTCCGGAAACAATGACGTTAATTGGCCACCAAGATCATGTGATCTGACACCGTTGGACTATTTTCTCTGGGGTTACGTGAAAATCCAGGTCTATAAGAATGACTCCCAATCAATTCCTGAGCTGAAAGACGAAATTATTCGCGTTATTGGTGAGTTAGAACCGCAATTATGCCAAAATGTCATCGAAAATTTTTAGAAAAGAGTGGACATATGTGGAGCTGCAAGAGGTGGACATTTGGCGGATATTGTTTGTGTTTAAATGGCAAACATTATACTTCAATGACCGATAAAAAGTTTTTTGAAATCAAAGCAAATTGTGTGTTTTATTCAAGAGTTTAAAAAAAATTATTTAAAAAACCGCTCAATTTGAAAGACCCTATATAATGCTAAATCATAATCGTTGGTATATATATATAAAATACAAAACTTAATAAGTTTTTCGATAAACACTTCTACGACCTCCGTAGCCAGGTTGGTAAGACGATTGACTTACATTCGGGGTTTTCGGATCGATTCCCGATTGTTTTGTTAGGTTACCACATCTATCATTGACACTTCCTTTCAAATTTCAGCGTCATAGCTTGACATTTGTAAACGTTACGCTGTACTGAGTACATCTACCTTTGTGCGTGTTTTCGATTTTATACAAGTTTGAAAATGGCATCAACTGTGCATAAACGAGTTTGCATTAAATTTTGTGTGAAAAACGGATTTAACGGTCCGCAGACCTTGGAAATGTTGGAGGTGTTTTTTGGTGGCACTAACGCTTCAGAAGTGGTTATGAGTCGGTCGAGAACGGATGAAAACATCGATAAAATCAAAGAAATATTTGCCGAAAACCGCAAATTGACCATCAGAGAGCTGGCAGAGGACTTGAACATCGCTTATGGATCCGCTCAAGACATTTTGGTTAGTGATTTGGGCCTCAGACGTGTCGCTGCAAAACTGGTGCCGAAATACCTCAATTTTATGCAAAAAAAGGACAGCGTTGAAATCGCGAGACATGATTTCCATGAGTTTTTGACCAAAAACAACACGACTACTATCCAGCAGCCTTTGAATTCACCTGATCTGGCTCCCTGCGACTTTTTCCTGTTCAACCGACTTAAAAAACCGCTTCGCGGAACGCGTTACAGCACCCGCGGGGATGTCATGAAAAAATCGAAGACGGCTCTGATGGACATACCGAAAATTGAGTACCAGCGGTGTTTCGAGGATTGGATCAAACGCTGGCGTAAGTGCGTTGCAGTCGATGGGGAGTACTTTGAAGGGGACCATATCGATTTTGATGAATAAACTCATATTTTCGATTTTATGAATAAAGTCCTAAAACTTTTTGATCAAGGTAGTACAACGAATTTTAATCTTAACAAAATGTCTTCTTCTTCTTAGACTTTCTATAGATTCAAGAGTCTGTTACTGCAGGATTGCCCTCCTGTGATGCTGAGCTCCAGCTATCTCCATCGTTTCGGGGGTCTCCCTGGTGGACGCAATCCATCCGGCACCCCATGCAGAGCTATGTATGGAATTCTTGTGGAATTCATTCTCTGTACATGTTGGTACCAGTATCGTCGACGCTGTCGTCCCGATCTGACCACATCTTGGACCTCACAGACCTCTCGAATTGTGGTGTTCCTTACACGATCACGCAAAGCCTTCCCAGCAACAGCGCGTAGAGTTCTCATTTCCGTAAACAAAATGTAATAATATTGAATATACGGAAAAATGTATTGAAGTCGAAGAAATCCCTCAGGTTTTTTTCCTTATGTACAATTTACATCGTTTTAAAGGAAAGGCGAACTGTTGAGCACCAGTACATAACAATGCTAAAAACCTCCATTTTGTAGATATATAACACTATTTCACTAGGCCAGGCCTGTAACGAAGCGGTCTCATTCCTAAATTATAAATTTCATACATTTGTTCTAAATACTATACAAAAACATTAATCTGAAACTTTCATAATCTGTATTTACATCCTCCCACATACGTTACCCCAAACTATCACAGAATTCAAACAAAGTCATAATCATGTCCAACAATAACTCATCACACGCTCTATATTCGCGTCAGTCATTAACTCACACGCCCATGTGGAGAGATTCAAAAGCTCTTCACTTCTCGCTTTCTGTAGAAATATATGGTTTTCTCTTAATGATTCCGAGCGCACTACTTTTTTATTGCGATTACCCATGGTTCGAGTGCTTTGCGCTCTTCGTAAGATAAATTTTATGGATACCGAATCAAGGTAAGAGAAATACATGAAGAGTAGTCAATTTGTTGTGTTGTAAATGAAATAAACGTTGAAACGCAGCGTATATTTTTCGATTATAATTTTTTTCACATAAATATCAAATATTATGAGCTTGACCAACCAAGACAAGTTTAGGTGAAATTTTTCAGCGGATTTCATCATAAATAATTTGCATCAAATGATTGTAATAATAACTATTTGAATATGTAAAATAAACATCTAGTTGTATAAATACAACACGGAAAATATAAAAAAAAGTTAATCAGTGGGTGATGGAATAACTTTAACTTTAAAAACGTAACCTCAACGTAAGGGGAACTCAGTAATTTAAATGTTAAATACTGGGCAAGTTGTAAAAATTTAATAACTAACAACGGGTAGGAAAGCCTTTATATAATGGACAGTGTTTTTGGACGACAGCTGCAGAGTGGACTTGTTTTAAGGCTGCTTTTTAAATTAAAGAAGGCAATTTTGGGACGACAGGCTTGGTCCGGAATCGTTAAAAAATACATTCAATTTATCATCAATAGTACAACCATATTCTGTTCCTTTAGAACAACCATTTAAAGCAGTTTTACTAACATAATGTATCAACTTGGTATTCCAAATGGTCTTTACAGCTTCTCACAAACGATTTGTCAAAAACAGATACCAATAAGTTTCTTATATTTTATTCGATCGGAAAACTTGGCTACACAATTACATGTCCCGCGATCTTCGACCGAGTACTAAATGTACGAGTACTTAATTGTTTACGGATTATTCAAAAATATACTTAATAACAAATTATCTCCCACACACCCCAGATCTTCGAATTGTGTCTAAAATTGAAGTGAGACCGATAAGCTGGTCTTTCTTATGTAAACTCCTGACATTTTCAAGTGCTTGGACCCAGCAGTACTTAATCAATTATTAGACCACTGTGCGTTTCGACACTATTAAGGACCTTGGCATCATTTTTAACAGTGAACTTACAATTGATTCACATATCGAACGTGTGTCGTTATCAGAAAATCAAGTTATAGAATTTGTAATAAAACTCGACCACATTTATTAGTGGTGCTATTAT
>OX463853.1:25664535-25893376 GCA_949825065.1 Odontocerum albicorne | reverse complement strand
TCATTCTATCCTGACACACACTTTCGCTTCTGCCACGTCCATAAATTCGCCGTTCATACTCTCCTAATATAAAAGACTTTTCACTAATCCTTGTTTCAAAATTTGATTTATATGGTTGTCACGTTTTTATAGGTCTTTCCAAACTCTTCGTACATATTTTTATCTTGAATAAAATTAAAATAACATAAAGATTTACAAAATCAAGTATTTGACCTTCAAACATACATAACTTTTATCAAGTTCAACTTTTTTCTTTAAAAAAAGCTATTTATATACCAAAATGTAAAATGGATTCGATAATTGATTTTCTGCTTTAAAAATTTTCATTAAAACAATGTGTTGTTAACAATAATATTCAATACGGTCTGAAACTCCTGAATAAGTTATTGCATGCGATGGAAATAATTGTATTGAAGATGCATAAATAAATCAGTTCACTGGGTTTATTGTCATGGAAAAGTGTCTTAGAGGAGATCTCACGATACCGTTAAAGTTGAACATCGAGTGTGTAGACATAGGCATGCACTTCAATTAAAATGCAGTAAGATATTTGCATATTCTGACGCAATTAAGGAAAATATTAAATAAGCATTGGAAATATTCAATAAAAACTATCCAGTTTAACATCTAGTTAATATTTGTCGCATAAGATACCTACACAACGATACAGATTATTGATTTATATATTATATTTCTACAGTTAACTATCGCCATTGCTTTATCTAATTACATATTTTTATCGCATTGCTTTGGTCAAACGTAATGCGTTCGAATTATTACATTTTCAATAAAAAATTGCTCCGTATATAAAATTTCTTAGAAAAAATTAATCCGACTAAAAAAACTATGTGACTCCTGAAATTATAAAATAATCATGTTTTAAGAGAAGGCCAAACAAACATACATATGTTATGTATATAATGTTTGTTTGTTTGGCCCTTAGTATACATCATGTGTCTGTTGGGATAGAAACACATATTTCTTTCGCCTCTTCAACATCCATACACTTCATACCCCTCCTACAATTTCACTGACTTCTTATGTTTCCTTCTTTCAATATATCATTCACTCGATTCAACCACAAATTCCTTGGTCATACTTAATGACGCCATCCACTCAATTTACATAGTAATTATGTTATGTTAATCTTTCTTCATTCATTCGTTCTTCGTGCACAAATCATTCAGAGTGACTGTTCATTTTCTTCATCTTACTCAACACATCAAGCTTAAGTTTAAATCCATTCCTTATCACTTTATTTACATTCTGTCATACTTTTCAGTACACGTACTTGCAAAGCATTTATTCGGTTCCTTTCAGTATTTTTCCACGTCCACATTTCACGTACTAGTAAGGTTATTTATAACATTTTTTTTTAAATACTAGTGTAAGCAATATTATACAGGGTGGCCTATGAAAGACTGAAGGGTTTGAAAAAGTCATAACTTGTTCATTTTCAATCTTTTTTATTTTCTTTTTTTACAGGTTATAAGAGCACCCCTTGGAAATTAAAATGGCTACGTATGATGTTCAACAACGAGTAAAACTCATTGGGTTTTATCTATTCCAGTGAAATATCAATTATTGAAACTCAGAGAAAATACCGGCAACATTTTAATGTCCGAGTATCTCCTAGCGATAACATGATTCGGAACCTAATCGCCTGGTTTGAAAAAAAACGATTAGTCGGCGATCTTTCGGGAAAAGGTCCTAAGCGCACTGACGCATCGGTGGAAGCTGTACGGCAGTGTCCTTGAGGCTCTATCTACCTCTACCCGTCGTCGCTCTGCTCAAATAGGCATCGCCAGAACATTGCGATGAATATAATAAAAAAAATTAAAAAAACATGTGTTATTATTTTTGTTATTTTTGTTTACATCATTCAGTCTTTCAGTGGCCACCCTGTAAAATGTTATAATAAAATGTGGTATGTCCGTGCTAATATAGTATTTTATTATTGTCCTTAACTTATTAATGGATTAAGACTAAAGCAACATTTACCACCAACAAATTTATTAATTCATGACGATATTCATAATTAATCATAATTGCAAAACATTAAGATTAGCATGAATTTGCGTTAAACAGTAAAATCTGTCACATTAACTTATGAACAATGTATAAAAAAGGCACACGAAGAATGACACTTTCATATCGGTATTTAATAAATCTATCACAACATATACATATTATACTGATTGACAATATAATTCATATATCAGAATAATGGTCAGAACTTAATTAAGATTATAGAATAAATTAATAAAATACTTAGTTGAAAATATTCTTAATAAAATTTTGTTTCATACTATTGTAAAATATCACCAAAAGATTGATTTGCCTTTTTATTCGTTACTACAAATCTAATCTTCTTGTCATCAAAACTTTAGGTTTGATAGAATTCAACAGCTTGCACACAATAAATCAATATACGCATCTACAAGAAGGTTGAGAATCATATTCGATAACGAGGGATAGCCTATCGTTAACGACTAAATAAAATATCACTACTTAATAAATAGTAAATGAAAATCAGAAAGTTAATATTTAATACAAAATTAATTATCTATTACACAATTACTATAGGACGACCTAATAATGAACCAGGGAGATAAGTTATATTAGGTTAGTGTAAAATACATTAATGTAATAATGACACATAAAATTAATTATCTATTACACAATTACTACAGGACGACCTAATAGTGAACCAGGGAGATAAGTTATATTAGGTTAGTGTAAAATACATTCATGTAATAATGACACATAAAATGATTTTAATATAACATACTGTTAGCAGGATTTTTAGACGATATAAGTGAGATCAATTTGTATTTTTATTAAAAACGGTCTAATCGATTTGCTAGCATTTTATACGTTGTGGTTGGTAAAGCATCTTACTGATTTGAGAACGTAGGGGTGATTAATCCAACTTTCTAAAGAAATACCCTTATCATCAAAGGACACCAAAAAGTCTCTGAAACACATAGATACGGGAAGAGGCCGATCGAGTTTGGAGATAATTAGTGGCCTTTTCATACTACAATACATCCTGAGAGTGAAAGCAGAATTAGTAATAGAAATACACAAACTATCACGCAATTCCCCTGTTGAGACAGGCAGAGAAGATAGAGTGCCAAGCTTTCCTATTTCGACACAAATTCTTCGCTTTTTCCATGCCGATACCTGCTCATATAACTCACAACGATGTCTCTGATTTTCAACACTTCCTATATTCAAAATATAATTCGTTTGATCCAACCATACTTTCCTTGATCTTCATCTCACACGCCTTCCACTCACATTTGCACGATATATTTGTTTTGTTAGTCTTTCTTCATTAATTCGTTATACATGTCCAAACCATCTCAAACCGCTCTTCATCTTAATCAACACATATTATCCTTAAATTCACATTCATCCCTTATCACTTCATTCCGTATTCTGTCATACATTGTCCCCTCATGTATTGTTTTCAGTGAACGCATTTCTATAATATTTATTCGGTTCCTTTCACGCCCATACAGCAAGTACGTTAAAAATAGTTGAAGAGTCTTACCTAAATCTGTTTATGAATGTCTCAACTGTCATATTTGAAGGTCTGACTAGAATGATTTACCAGTTATTTCCAAAAAAGAACTTAGCAAGACAAATTTTGTACAAAATAAAACAGTTCAATCCACAAAGTTAAGTACGAATAACTAAATTACTATACCATTCTCTGATACGTATACTTTGCTGATTTTGGAAAACAATCACGTTTGGAACACTTAATGCATGAACTTTAAGAAGATGAAAGAGACATTCACCCCGTAAGATGATTTATATTCAGGCTGTGAGTCTAGTCAGGAAGGTAAGTGCACCATAGAATTAAATGACTTTTTTTAGTATACCACGAAACGAACGCGGACTGGTATATGGAACGTGATTGTCGGATCAGGGGTGTTACTAAATGGATCCGATGATTATAAGAACATCAGAAGTCAATGTCTTACTTAAACGTGTTGTGGTCTTGGAGAATAAACTAAGAAAAACTGGAAAAAAAAAAAAAATTTCACGGTGCACAACTTGTTCAATACAGAGAAACCTTAGTACTAGGATAAGAGAATATACAGCAGAGACTCGGTTATCCGGGGTCGCATTAACCGGGGCAGTAAAAAAATCGTTTTTTTATATTTTAAATAATATTTGTGTACGCGTTTTCTGAAATGGAAAGAAAAAACATTTGCCGACAAAGTGGAGCTCTCAGAAAAGATGGCACATGGAGACCAACTGCTTTGGTTTATTTGGAGAACACTGAATAGACTCCATGTAGGGTTATTAGATGCAAGGAGAACGTGCAGAGATGGGTTTTCTTGAACGAACGTAGTATTGAATGTCATTGTGGGACTTAACAGGATTTAACATACATGCTAGTTTATCCGAACATCGGGATTGCATGCTCCGGGTAGAACCTGATTGAAGCACATAATAGAGCGATCTCTGTTGCCTCCTAGTATAAACACGTGGCATAATTGATGGCCAGGAGACGGAAAAGGATGAATAATATTTCGGAATATTATAAAAAAATCTGAAATTTTTCGCTGTCCCGGTTAATGCGACCCCAGATAATCGAGAGTTATGATTTTCTATAGAGTAGCAACTTTTCGAAATACGTAAATCATATTATAGAGCTACATCACAATTTTAACCATAGCAAATTTTACATACTATACGTCAGAAAAATTATATAAAACGATTACATTAGAACAGAAAAAAGAGAAACATAAAGTCATTGACAAAAATAAAACAGTAATAAATGACCGAATAATGAGAAAAAACCATCCAATATTATTTTGTCTTTTGGGTCAATAACATATATCCCACCCACTTCCGCAGAAACATGACACCCGTAAGACCTAAAAATCTCACAACTAACAAATATAGATTATTTCGCCTGAAGAGACCCTCGGAATGGAAGATAGAAACACGTCCTTAAGTGTTATTAGTGGAAAAACAATATAATTTCTGTGTTATGGTAGTATTCCAGTGAAGGTTCTAATATTCATTATTAATCGATGGCACTAGACCCCCATAACCTAGACTTCCACACGGAAGTTTCGGGTTCAATTTCCGATGGCACCCAAAAAAATGGTGTCAGTTTGGTAAAAGAGTTCGTCTGGTAACAGTACTCGCACGCGCCGAGCGGTAGACATTCAATGACGAGCCACGAGTTCCATGCATACTCCAGAGGTTCTAAACCCGAAGGCGAGATTACTGGTGCCGAAGACAACATTGTCTCCCGGCAACGCTCTTAATATATCCGAAACACTCACCCAATCGAATAATCGAAAAGAATATATAGAATTATAGAATATTTTAGAATAAATTGCTTTGTTATTTCCATAACACATTAATCCACGCGAGATATGTTTCTACCTCCTATCTTGAGGCCCTCTTCAGGAACACTAGAATCATCTTTATGTTTAAAAAACATACTTTATATTAATTCGTGTGCAACTCGTATAACATGGGCAATCGACGCAAAATTTCAACAAAATTAAGTGTGTTAAAGTTTTTTTGGCAGAAAATCAAAACTTTACTCAAGTTATTGATAATTTATGACACGCTTCACATAATCTATCCACTTTCAGATTTGTATTGTATTGTATTTCACTTTCGTTGTATACAGTACAACCTGGACGGCTGATTGCCATCTAATAATCTCTTTCAACCAACCAGAAAGATATTAAAGGGGCTTTAAGTGAAAACCTTTTTAAAAAAATCTGGTTTCCGAAGAAATCAAACCCGCAACGATCGGGCTGGAAGACAGGTGCCTTACCAACTAGATCACAAAGGAAGTTATTTACATTATGAGTATCAATATCGAAGGAAAATAGATAAAAAAAATGGTGATCAAATTGAAAATTAAAAAAGAACGGATTTAAGGTAAAAACTTGAAAGCTGGATTCAACGTAAAAACTTGACAGCTGGATTAGAAATATTTATCGGAAAACCAATTTCGTGCGTAATCCCCTAAGCGGAGAAATTTCCTTATTTTAAGAAATATCGCTTATTTGAGATATACGACACGCGTGTGGTAAGCACGGCGACATAATGACTTATTTCTAGAGCAGCCCGAAATGTGTACGTCAAACGTCGTGTGGACATCGGGGCGGATATTTCGGGGATCGCCTCATCATATACAATTGGACGTACATACTATACATACATACCATCACGCCGTTTTCCTGTTCGGGTAGTCAGAGAGGCGAGATCGTCATACATTTATATCACCACACACATCGTTCCCTTCTTGGACGTCCTTCACTTTTTATACAACTCCGACAATTTCTCCGACTTTTACATTTGCACTGTATATTTGTTTCGTTAGTTTTTCTACACGTGTAATGCTATCTCAGAATGATGTTCTTAATCTTACTTATTTACAACAGCCTTCAGTTAACATTCATTTTGTATTTTATCATACGTTGTCATCCCATGTATTCTTGTTGGTGCACGCATTTCTACAGTATTTATTCGGCGTCTTTAAATTTTCATTTTTGCAGAATTTGATACTGCCTGGTTCGAGTATATATGTTTTAGTACGCCATTGACTATGTTTTCTATCGCTACACATTTTTCGATATCTATCGTAGCTCTTACAAAAACTGAGAAAATATTACCTAAATGGCAAAATGCCTTAACTTGCTCTAATCTTTCATTGTTCAGCCATATATCGCATTTTCTTTCTCTATCACTTTTTTATCGCCGTGAATTCGGATTTTGCGATATTAATGATCAGATCTTTCTCTTCGCATGCCTCACATAATTTACTTATCAATCTCTGTAATTCATCTCCACTCTCCGCTTACGCTACCATATCATCAGCATACAGCTAACCATATACATTCCCATTCGACATTTACATGCCACCCATTGATCTCTGTAGTTCCTTCACACATAAATCTACGTAAATACTAAACACACAGAGTGTTCAAAACTCCTTGCTTTACCCCTTTTGTTATATTAAACCATTTAGTCAAGACACCGTTCACTATTTCGCAACATTTATTCCCAGATCTTTCTTTTCACATATGTCATAGTTTCCTTATTATACACACACGCTTTACCCTCAGTATATAGTGACGCAATGAAATGTGGAAATTATAGTATTTTGTATAAATGGTTATACATGGTATACCTGGGGGGCTTATTGCTAAACATAAATTTCTTTCAACTAACCAGTTTATTTTAAATGTAGAATTGTTTTGATCCACGACAATATAACAAAAAACATTTGTATAAAAGTAAAAAAAAAACAATCTGTAAACAGTTATGATAGAGTTAGGCAGATAAAGATGAATAAATAAAATAACATATCACATATTGGAAAAGCTACTCGGAATGGTCAGATTGTCTCATTATTTATTAAATACTGAATATCCGAATTAGAGATGGCGGACACAAGAATGTAACAAGATCAATAAACATATTTAATGTTCTCTCGCAGAATGTGCATATCCGTCACGAGTGATAATAAATAAAAAAATTGCTTTCAAAACAATTGAACCATGCGATTTGCGGTTTGATTCATGTTCAGTTCCGATCCAAGCCGCGTGTGACGCAACGAAACGAGCGCGCAAATTAACTCACGAATGGTGATCTCACGATAATATGAAAACAAATTATTAACAATGGAGTTGACGGCTACGGCTGTTCAAATAAAAAGAAAGGCATCAAATGCACCAAATATTCGGTCAAGGTGATGAGAAACCTAGCATTAAATAAAATAGTATACGCCCCTCCTTGGATATATAGGTAACACGCTGCTAACCGTTATAAATGTAAGGTTGCAAGAGCTAATGGACATTACACGGTAGATACTTGGTGGCGAAACATACACCAACATTCAGGGTTCTCTTGTAGAAACTTGGTGAAAATAATTAACAGTTTGAAGGACAAAGATGTCTAGAAGTCGACATTGCCAACAAAGACACAAATAATATGTGTATATAAAAAAATATTTCTCTCACATGTTCTTTCAATCAGTCATTTTTATTTTATTTAGTTCAGAAAGCTTATCTGTTTGCAGAGTTGTTAAGGTGTTCCAAATCAAATGTAAACACACTTTGAATGATTATAAATTCAGTATTGATAAGGCATATCTAAAATTTAAACTACAAATTAATACAGACGTAGAGTATTTTATACATCACGGTGCTTAAATTGATGCCCATTTTACTCCATACACTACTGATAACGTGGAGTCGCAAACATCACGAATACATTGTTTTGGTATTTGGGCGAATTCCCTTTCAATGGCTGTTTTCATTTAATTGACTATTGTCGGTTATGTGCCATAAACTATACATATATTTTTGATAAGCCCCCATAATCATAATCATTGGCGTGACGTCTGGTTAGCGCGGGAATATTCAATGTTACCTCGACGTCCAATCCATCTGTTCGGCAAATATGAACAAGATAGGCCCTCACGTCACGATGGTAGTGGGGGTGCACCGTCTTGCTGGAAATAAAAGTCCTCTTCATTCCTAAACTCCTCACGTATCCGTGGTATGACAAATTCCTGCAGCAATTTCAAGTAAACGGCACGGTGTAAAAATGTGTATATACGAGGCATATCCAGAAAGTAAGTGTACTGAATTTTTGTAGGTTACAATTTTTTTTATTTAAACAAAAAAATTACGTGGTTACCGTAGTACATATGTAAGCTATTTTTCGACATAGTCGCCATTCCTCTCAATGCAGGTGGTGAAGCGGGATATCAACTTTTTGATGCCTTCCTCGAAGTAGTTTCCCGCCAACCCCTCCTTTACCTCCTCGTCGGTTGAAAACCTTTTTCCACCCATGTGCAGCTTCAGGGAGGTAAAGAGATAGTAATCTGAAAGTGCTAGGTCAGGGGAATGCGCGGGATGTTTCAGGAC
This sequence comes from Odontocerum albicorne, assembly GCA_949825065.1. Taxonomy (NCBI): domain Eukaryota; kingdom Metazoa; phylum Arthropoda; class Insecta; order Trichoptera; family Odontoceridae; genus Odontocerum; species Odontocerum albicorne. The sequence continues at coordinate 25,884,449 of OX463853.1, read as the reverse complement.
ATCCCATTTAAACGAGGCGAGCAGTTCCTTCGTGGCGTTGGCCGTGTGTGGTCTGGCATTGTCGTGCAGCAGGCAGACTCCCTTTGTCAGCATGCCTCTCCTCTTGTTCTGAATCGCCCTCCGCAATTTTTTTAGGGTCTCACAGTATCTTGCAGAGTTGATGGTCTCCCCTTGAGGCATATATTCAATTAAAATTATGCCTTGACAGCCCCAAAACACGGATGCCATGATTTTCTTGGCTGAAATTGTGGTTTTGAACTTTTTGGCGGAGGGTGAAGAGGTGTGACGTGACCGTTTTTAAACTCGCGACACCACTTGTACACACTCGTTCGATTCATAGCTTTATCACCATATGCAGTTTTCACCTCATTATAAACCTCAACCGGAGGTTTTCCCTTCCAAACGAGATAACGGACGACGCCGCGTATTTCGCCCTTGGCGGGAGATTGGATTGACATTTTTCACGAAACGTGTTGTCGCGTCGACACTTCTCAAAGTACTGACCTCGAACCGGTCTCGTTGCGGAGGGGAAAGGTCAGGCTACACGGAAGTGTAGCCAACATGTCGAAAATAAAATAGGTCCGGTCGTGAGAGCCTCAGTACACTTATTTTCTGGATACGCATAGTATTTTAGGGGCACCCATATTACACAACTTTTTTGTGGCTCAATATGTGGAGATGATCGTTCTGAGGACTGAATAAAAGTCGTTTTTAAATGAAAGAGGTAAATCGAAAGAGAAAAAAAATCTTATTACATCGATACAATATATTCTCCTTCGGTAGACACAACCTTCTTCCATATATTTAACAAATTTTTAATACCGTCAGAATAAAATAATAAGTTTCATTTCTTAAAAAAAACTATAATGAGCTTAAACAGCGTAAACGCAAAACCTCTAAAAATAATATATGATTAAATTTGTCTTATAAAAAATAGAGTTTAACTCTGTTGCCATGTAAGCTGTCCAAGACGGGCATGACTTTGAATGATTAACTCCAATTTAGGAGGTCAAATGGACATTGCAATGACGAAACGAGAGATCCAGAAAAGTGAATATATATTTAAAAGAGAATATTTATTTTCTAGAATCAAAAATTTATCTTCTTGCATAAATACAATTAAACACAGCTCTTTTTCGAAGAAAAAGAGCATCGATCCTCAATGGGGTAAATAATACACATCACAACAGGTTTTTTTGCCGTTTTAAAAGTCAGGCATTATGTATGGATGTAGAAAATGCGAAGGACGTTTGTGGAGATAGGGAAATCTGGTGATCTGTCCTCTCTGTCTACCCCGACAGTGATATGGCGTGGGTATGTATGTATTACTTTGTTTGTGTTTTCTTCTATTATAAACAAATATTGCGTCGACACTATTCTACGTAAAAATAATTTTTTTCTATGATAATCGACGCTTAAACAAAGACCTTGTGATATCAATACTATATAAACAAACTTATCCAATTAAGGGGCAAACACCTGCTGGAAAATATTTGTATCGCAATACCAAGACTTTTGTTTACATTCGTGTGTCAGCTGTTATAAAAATGAATTATGTCCAAGTTTTACCCAGCATAGACGAGATAATGCTCGAGCTTATCGACAAAATGTGGATTGGTTTTGTACGACGTCTTACTTCTGTGGGAGTAGATTGTTTTTAAGAATTGTATTATTAATAGTTTTCCGATTCTTATGTGAAACGAAACGAAAAGTAATGGGAATAACATATTTCATTAATCATTAGAAAACACATAATTTATACATCTCGTTATTTCTACGCGAGATATTCATCCCTCTACTTTCAATGTTGGTAAATTGAAAGAAAATATTTCTAGTGCCTTAAAAATATGTTGTCCACATTGCAAGAGGGCAAATGTTAATGACGACCTTCGTGGTCTAGAGTCTAGATGGTAAGATCTTCGAGGTCTAGATGATGTCTTTCAGCGTGGGTTAAGAAAAAACTCAATTTGGTTTTATTTTTCTTTAATAACTTCTGGTCGATTGGGAGAGATTACCCATGACAATAATTCCGCCAGGTTATATTCCATACAACGTAAGTATATTACAATAGACTGTCAGTTTATTTTTAATATAACACTTTCATGCAAATACTTCTGGGGAATTTATTGCTTCAAAGCAATCTCTTCCAATGAAAAGCTCTTGTTTCATAATTATAATTGTATGTGGTGCGGGCAATGTTTTTAATACTTTCGAAATAATTCGTGAAACGTGGACGTTGAAAAATATTGAAAAGAGCCAAATAAACGCTGCAGAAAATAGTGAACTGTGAAGAATATATGGGGTCACAGTGTATGACATAATACGGAGTGAAATGATATAGCACGAATGTGACCTAAAAGCTGATGTGGTGAGTAAGATCATGAAGAGCGCTCTGAGATGGTTTGGGGATGTAGAACGAAGAAAGAAAAAACTGTGAGTGGAAGGCGTGAAAGAGGAAGAATAAAGAAAACATGCTTGGATCAATTAAATTAGATTTTGAATAAAAAAGTTAGAGAAATCGTAGGAGTTGCATGTGAAGGTCTATGGGTGTAGAAGAGAAAGAATTGTGTCGAGATTGGAGTCTGGTGCTCTGTCCTCACTGCCTACCCCGTCAGCGAAATGGCGTGATAGTGTGTATGTATGTACTTAACCAGATCGCATGCTGTGAAAACCTAGAAGCATCGTTGGCAACGTGTTATCACTGTTTTAATGTTTATCCTCGTCTGCACCAAATTAATAAGCTTAAAAATGTATCCTTAATCCCTTCACACAGCGTTTTCGCCAGCTTTTGGGAATGCTCACTTTCATTGTTACGATTTTTTTATATCAGGGATTTTTGTTGCTGATTCTGCCCACTGGAAGAGTCTATCTTGGAATTAAGTTTGCAGGAAACTCTGGCTTTAATTCATTTGAATTTGTTAGCTGCCAGCATTTATAGATCAAAATGAACACTACCTCGCTGCCAGAACCTTTCGCTTAGACAGCTCTGAGACACGCAACGGGACCAAATATGTGTACCTATGGTAGCGTGTGTATTTTTGTGCGTACGTGGGCGACTTGGTGTATAAAATGTGCAAATGAACGACAACTTACAATAAAAAAATCTTAATTTACTTTTACAAATGAAAAAATCAAACATAATGTACACTAACATAAAGTTTTTGTAAAACAGATTGTTAGACCTTACAACGAATCGAATAATTTTTTATCAAACTTTCCGAGTCAAAATGTACAAAATGCCGCCTCCTCACAAGAGAACACGGACAGTAATGATATGCCTGGGAGAAAGAAAACTGTATATCAATGACTTGGAACACGATGAAATCATAAAACTTATAAATACATACCATCACACTGTTTCCCTGTCGTTATAGGCAGAGAGGACAGACGTTCCCTATCTCGACACATATTTCGCTTCTTCTAGATCCAAAGACCTTCTCATATAGTCCTACGATTTTCTCTAACTTTTTACATAAAATTTAAAACATTTTGATTATTGATTAAAAACATTTGTTTTATGAACCGGACCATTATTTAAGCCATCGTGAATTATGAATGTTTTCGGTGCCGTATTCACGAACATTAGTGTGGGATGGATGAAGTTTAGATCAATGACGGGAGTTCTATGTGATCCGAAAATGCCAGTAAAGTTAAAAGGAAAAGTATACCAAACGATTGTCAGGCCCGCACTCCTCTATGGCTCCGAATGCTGGACGATGTATAACTCTTACTCTAGGCAACTAAAAACTGCTGAAATGCGCATGCTAAGATGGTCAGCTGGTTTGTCCCTAAGAGACAAAATAAAAAGCTCACGCATTCGTGGAAGCCTAACAGACATCAACAGCAAGATGGAGGAGAGGCGATTGAGATGGTATGGGCACGTTAGACGCAGAGCACCCGATCACATTGTGAACCAGGCAATCTCCATAGATCTTCCTCGAATAACAACCAGAGGAAGACCAAATAATTCATGGATGGTGCAAAAAGATAACCTGATGCAGAGGCACGGCCTGAGGGACGTAGTCCGGGACAGAAGAGCATACAACGTGAGGACGAGGAGAGCTGACCCCAACAGTCTTCGCAGACAGTGAGTTGGGATGGAGCCAGGAAGAAGAAGAAGATTCACGAACTGAGATACTAAGTATCATCACTCACACTTGTTGAATTAATTTTCTTATATTAATCTTCCACACCTCGGTGGATAAATTAAGAATTAATCTCCTTGATAAATTTTCAAGCATAACCGAGCCACTTTACAGGAAGCATGAGTTTCATTTTTCCTGTTATTATTATTACACTTATATTCATTTATTATCTTTCTTTTACTATTCGTTGTATTTAGTGTTATCGGGTTAAACCTGCATCAAACGTAAAAAAAAATTAAATCAAACAAAATCCTTCTAAATATAAGTCTCCCCAAAATACCACAAATTGCATTGTATTGTATTATACTTTCGTTGTACACAGTACAACCTGGCATGCTTATTGCCTTGTGGCAATATCCTTCTGAAAGATGTTAAGGTGACCTTATCTGAAAACCAAACTTGAATCATTTAAAAAAAATCTGGGTTTCAACGGGAATCGAACCAGCAACCTCCGGATTGGAAGACAAGCGTTTTACCAAATAGGCCGCGGAGGTCGATAAATCAGAGAAGCGTCCGTTGTAAACAACCGGATTAAAAGCGAATTTATGGAATATTGGTTCCATCATATTAAAATGTTAATATTTTTCTATTTGCATCAATGAGATATTATTTATAGCCAAATCAAAGAAATGTGTATAAAATGATGAAACGTCTTAAAATTCACGCTGAATACAAAAGAAGAATAAATATTTGGATTAATCATTGGCACATTCAAACGCGGTGATCTATAATAAATAACATCAGACAATTCTTAAACTTAAACATATGAAATCTGTGCAATAATAAAAGTATTATAAATATTAGTTTTATCATTTACGTTATTGAAGAGGGTTCTTCATACTTCAATAAAAATCCTTGATTAATTTTACAGGTTATGATGGGCAAATTCTTGTCTTCCAATCATCATCTTTTCAACTCCCTTAAAACGCTATCTTTCATCTTTATCAAAAGACGTATAAATGTTTTAAATTATTTCATACGTACTCTTCACAGATTGTGAAATTCTTAATATTGATTCATATTATATCTCGTCGAAAGTCAGACGACCTTGAAAATGAGATTTTGTTTGTATGAAATTTGAGTTTTTTGTATTAATGAAATATGAAACTATGTGTACTACGAAAATTAAAATCGTGTTGTGATAAATTAAAGATAAAGTATTAAATATAATATAATGAAAAGAAAGAACCTTGATAAATTTCTTGGGTAATTTTATAACCATTTTTTTTTCAATGCTGTTCAAAATGTCTGTTTCAATGCATGCCCTTAAATCTGGTAGAATATAATATTTTGACGAAACTTACCGGAATTTCTTTATTCCACCGTATAGAAATGTTGTGGTCAATAAAATGCACGTAACGAATTTATGAGGAAAAAAAACATTTTACACAATCATATTATCCACAAAGTAATTTGTTGGTTTTACAATTCATAAAAAAGTAGTTTTTTAAAATATACTCGTATGTATAATTAAGAGAGAAACCACAAATTAACTCGTTAGCTTGTAAAACGCATATAATTGTAACTATAGTTTATACAACTCAAAAAGCTTACAAAACGTATATAATTGTAACTAAAGTTTATACAACTCAAAAAGCTTATAAAACGTATATAATTGTAACTATAGTTTACAACTCCAAAAGCTTATACAACGTGTATAAGTGTAACTATAGTTTATATAACTCAAAAAGCATATAAAACGTATATAATTGTAACTATAGTTTAAACAACTCAAAAAGCTTAAAAAACGTATACCATATAATTGTTATTATAGTTTATACAACACAAAAAAATATCAACGATTTCATGCATTTAATAATAAAGTTAAAAAATCATTTTGGATACGAAGTACGCCTTACATCAAAATATGACGGTTTAAGTTTAAATATCTAAAACAATAATAACGTGGATTTTCCTCAAAATATTGAAAATTTTCGCAAAGTGAATCATTATTTAAGTCAACTTCATATTTTATTATTATACCTTAATTTATAATTTTCGCGAAGGCTCAATCACATTAAACGACAATATAAATTAGTAAAAAAATATTTAGAAAACATTAATAGAGACCGAAAAGGGTAAAAGATAAGAATAAGAACATTTGTTTATGTAACCTAAAACAATCAGAACAATGAGAGATATGTTTGTAAACATGTAATAATTGTTAACATTTCAGAAGCGAGTTGAACAATACGATTGCATAATTACTTTACAGTGAAACTCGAATAGAAACAAAATAAAGGATATACGCAACAGATGAATTTTCCACGGTGTTAAATAATGGCGTGTGTATAAATCAAGAGTTGTATCTCTTGACTTAGTATTGTTGACCAAGCTAGACATAATAGAATGAATAATATCGTTTGCTTTACGATCATTAAGCACAAAAATCAAGGAATGTTTTTTGTAATAAATAGTCCAAATCAGCATATATAAAGGGAATTCTAAATTATTCAATGGCTCTACGTATCCAGGATGCATAATAACTATTAAAGTAGGAGAATAAGATATTTTTTTGGAAACCTAGTGATGCAATCTTATTGAATTTTAGAATCCTGGTGATGAAATCTTATTGAATTTTGGAAGCCTGGTGATGCAATCTTGTTAAATTTTATAAAGTTTTTAGATAATACAATAACATAATAATTATTTATCGCTTGAGTTTTTAAGTGTATTTTATTTATCACAATAACGATAAAAAAAGTAAAAAATAACGTATCAACATCGCAAAAAATAAACAATTCATAAAATTACTAATGTACAATACAACACGGAAAATAATCAGAAACAGTTAATCAAATTCAATCAACAAAATAGGCTTGAGTAGGAAAATATTAAATCTCTCTCAAGGGCAACGAGAATACAAAATTACAGGGCAAACTAAAAAATATATTTCAGAAAAAATGGAATAACCAGTCTCCCAGTCAAGACCTAAGACTGAGCAAATTACAGCAAACGACATGGCATAAATAAATTATTAAATTGTGAGCTACAAGGGAAAATACATCATTTGTAGATAAAAAAATAGACACCTGTAAAAAAGTGTGAGTAACAAACAGTTGACACTTAATACTAAATAATGAAGTTTAAGGCCCGAATTCATAATCCAACCTTAATACTAAATCTTACTATTTTTTACTTTAAAAAGTATTTAAAGTTACTAATTTTAATAATGGAGTCACGTGGTTTCATCATCTAACTTTAAAGTTTGAAGGATGATTCCAACTCAGAATACAAATTACGAATGTTTTTGGTTAGAAATTAGAATTGAGGTCAGACTACTGGTATGAATTCGGACGTAAATCTCCATATAAAAATATTTTAACTAACCATCAATTTTATAAGTTATACGAAGAACCCCAGTTAAAAAACACTTTTTGACAAGAATTATAATTGTGTTACCAGAGAAAAACTATTGTTCGAGTAACATTAAATATGAATATTTTTTTGCTAATGACTAACCCTGGTGGTGTATTATTTAAAATATTGTATTAAGCATAAACTTTCACGGTTATTAAACTTTATTGAACCCGTTGAAGGTAAGCGACGTTTTTTGAAAAAAATATATAACAGACTGATCTAAAGATTTTTTTCCCAACAACATTAGTACGGAAACTCGTAGTATAAAATAACAGGAATGCGTTCATATGATTTATAGCACTACCAAATTTGCACTAGACTTCCTTCATGGAACTAAAGTGGTTCGTTTCCTTTTTTGGTATACTCACCTATGGCGAATACTATCCGGCGAGCTATATATGAGTATTCAACACTCGAACTACAAGTATCGTAAACGAAACATGTATTAAAAAATAAATATATTTAAATTTTTATTTAACAAAAATTGTCGATTTAAAATCATATACACGAATTACACCTGTTATGTATAATTTAAATTAAAAAAACAAATGTTAAATTTTATATATTTAATTCCACTACTTGGATGAGCCTTACGGTTTAATCTGTATTCATATAACTCCAATATTTTTAACTGACCTTATATAAACAGATGATTTCATGTATTTTGTAATGTTGAATGGCCTAGCAAGCCGAAAAGATCATCAAATCAATGGAAATATATACGTAGAACTAAAAATCAGTTATTTTTTATTCCAATAACAGTTGAAATATGTAGCCTTATAACGCCGTTGTTTTAAATTAAATGAAATTACCACAAAATAAAACATGAATCTATATACCCATATATTTAGATTAAAGATATTGAGATACTCGTGCATTTCTTCCACATTATTCAATTCGCAGTTCAAGTTTTCAAAAGTATTTATCCAAAAAATATGAACGCTTTAAAAAAATATTTGATACCGGCGGCTATCGGGAAAAAATACATTCTGTTGTCTCCTGTAAAATTTAAAAAATATTGTTTGTAAGTATTAAATACATTTACTGTTCATATAACACAACAAATATAAATCCTACGTGGGATGGGATAAATAAAATAAAGCAAAATGTCCAATTTCAAGACGCCAACTTCTCTACCAAGCAGTTTCAAATTATGATTTAAAGCGCTTTAATTCATTAGAAATCTAAAAAAAGGTATATTTATGGGACAGTATATCTAATATTTCAAGAATGTACTCTAAAATGTTAATTTTCCATTTTGTATCGTTTTACTAAGGACATTGAAGAGACAATTCTTACCTAATAGTATCTTAATGTTTTTTTTATAAATATTCCATAAATGTGGTACAAAAACTAATTAAAAACTTATTCCATAAATGTGGTAGAAATATTCCATAAATGTGGTAGAAAAAATTATTAAAACTATATAGTATTAATACTATAACTTTGATCGTTAGAGGGTTAATGAAAATACAAAGAAACCAAAATTAACACCTACTTTGGTGACCGCGTTTTAAATTTTCTTATCATAAAGATAACTTCTATTAGTATTTATAACAAAATGTAATTTTTAAACAAAAAATAATCATATAAAATTGTAATGGACTAATTTAATCAGAATATAAAGAGTTGAAATATGTCAATTATTTATACGGTGTTCAATTATACTCATATCGTGCGTGTGTTCTAGTTCAAATATTGCTGCCTAAAATACCAGGCCAAGCTACTAACACTTGTGTAGCAAAATAAGTTTTTAAACATGGTAATCGACGAAACCCTAACACAATATTTTAGGAAAGAAACTCAAAAAATAGTCCAACTTCAGGTTATTTATGTCTGGAAAAGGATAGATGGTCGTCATTTCACGAGTTAGCAACCCTACTACACGTTAAGGGGCAACAATACTCGTACACGTACTCGGCGCTTGCGAGAGTATTGCTACCAGACGAACTCTTTTGCCAGACTGACTTTTTTATATTTTTCTTTTCTAGGTACCATCGGGACACGAGCCCGAAACTGTCACATAAATTACAGTGATTGAGGTGATGTTGCTTTGTTGATATTGCGGGATAAGCTGACCCGTGACCTACGAAACTAGGCCAAAAGAATTTTATTTAAATATTGCAACGAACGATAAAAAAGTGAATGGTCTTTTAAAAATTATGAAATACGCCAGTATAATATTTTATTTGGTTTAATGCGAAATGTAAAAATACTCGCACACATACTTGGCACGTGCCAGTATTGTAACCAGATGAACTATTTCACCAAACTGGGAATCGTTTTAATATTTTTTAAGGATGCATTAGGAATTGAACTCGAAATCTCTGGCTGGAAGAAAACGTCTTACCTATAAGACCACGGATGTCGTTTACTGCAGCGGTTCTAAACCCGAAAGCTCGATTGTTGACTCCATCCAGGCCGCGCCTACCATTACGCACAAATCACAAATTTGAATATGTTGAAGAGAACCATACGAAAGAAAAATGAAAAAAGTTTAAAAGTAGGAAATTCGTTGAGCAGATGCGTTAGAACTAGAAAAAATACACTGTACTATATTAAATTTTCGTTGTATACAACACAACCTAGCGGGTGTATTGCCATGTAACAATCTCTTCCAATTTATGAGTAATATGTTCGAGGCCGAATCCGGATATGTGGAATGGTTACCATACTAATAAAAAAATAAATCAAACCTGTGAATGTTGAAGAATGCAAACAAAAAAAACTAGTTTTTAATTTTAGGTAAGTGAAACTATTAGGAATCAAACTCAAAACCCCCGGAATGTAGTCAAGCGTTCCAACTACCAGACAACGCAAGTGTACATAATATGCGAGTATCTTGAAATCGTAAATTGACGTATTATGGGAGTTTTTTATTGCTTTTTATTATACTTTCGTTGTATACAGTACAACCAAGCGGGCTTATAGCCACGAGGCAATATCTTTCAACCATCATCAGAAAGAGGTCTTAAGTGAAAATAAGTCTGAAAACCTTTTTTCGAAAAATCGAATATCAATGCGTATTGAACACCCAATCTCCTTCCAATTAGGGCACGTCTATTTTAAAAAAAATATTTATACTTTTTAATTTTTACTATTGACTAACTAGACGTATGTATACACATATCATATGTATGCAAGTCCTAAAACAGGAGATTTCATAAAACAAAACAAAAATAAAAAATACATACATAGCAGTTGTAATTAAAATCACACTTAAAAAGAAGATAAATTAAATCATAATCACATTGCACCGAGAAATAGTATTTAAATTAAAAAAACATCCAATTTACTAAGGAGCATTCATTGATCTGTAGATACAAAAAAGACTCATAAATTCACAGAAATAAAAAAAAGGAACTGTACATGAAATACTTTTCCATTGCATAATTTCGATCCAATTTGAATTTTCATATTGTGTTGACGTTATCTCTTACTAAATCTGGTCAGTTTTCTATCAGCCTTTTTTTCAACTTCAGTTTATATTTATAGTAAATTTTTAATACATAGTATTAAATTACTTAAACGCCAGGTACAAGAAACTTTAAAGGAAGGACACTTAAAATCGACTGACATACTAATGGCCAAAAATATAAGAGCATAAAAATAAAGGGGAAAGCCAACAAAAACATCGTTGATTTTCATGCGTAGATAGATGGATACCTGGTGTTGCGCGAGAAATTGGACGTCAGGTTTTTACTAGGGACTAAAAATAAGAATGCAGAAGACGCCTGGTCGAATTTACGCGGAGCAACGCCGCGTTTGTTTGTTGGCTCTTTTAACATATACTCGCAGTTGGGTTAGCCAACAGCTGAAAGTTCTAAAACACGCAGAGCGATATGCAAGCACTGGAAAAACAAACACGCCTACTGAGTCAAGTCAACGCCAACAAAGACTTTAAGCGCTGTCGTAATTATATCGTACATGTCAAACTGGAAGCGATTTTACAGTGAATATTAACTATTAATAGTGAATGTACACACCTTCACAGTATTCAGTGATTGTGGAATAAATAGTTTTTTTTAAACTAGCGATTGTATACACTTTCAAGTGTTTATTTACCTTTACTGGCAGTGATTGGGGAAAGTAAATTTGAAATAAAACGTTAAAAAATAACTTTTATATTTATTGCAGCTTTTCAGAGAGTTATGACATTTCGACGCATGAAGTGCCAGTTTTCTTGCATTTACATTTCAAAGTGCAAGAACCGCAGCTGCGTATGGATGAGCATATCTTCGAACGTTCACTAACGACGAACTGTGAGAATACACCTTCAAAGTAAATATGAGCATTCTACACTGTATTACACGTTCACTGATTAGTGAAGGTGTACATTTACTTTAATATTTTACGTTCACTGACTATCCGCTTTCACTGTGATATATACAATAAAAACAATACATACGTCAAGGACAATTAGCTGTTTTGATATTGGAAAATGTTTTATGTGGATTAACTTGGTCTGAGAAGAATATGTGATATGTCGATATATGATACACATAAATGTAATTACGAATGACGACATAACACAAATGTGAGTTAAAACATAACGTGTTAATCAGGATGAGTTGCGACAAGAAATAAAGTACATTGGGTACTTCAAACCATACTCAAACCAAGGTCTGCAAAATGCCGGCTCACAGCAGCGGATTAGTATCAACATTGATGCATGGGAGTGAAATATGGACATGAAAAATTAATAAAGAGCCGAGAAAATGCTAAAATGCGTGCACTTAGAAGAAAATGGGGTGTGTCGATGTGTGAAAGAATGAGAAATTGAATTAGCAAGGATAAGTGTAAGCTAAACACTAATAAATAGGGTGACAAAGAGCACGTTGATGTGGTTTGGACATGTTGAACAGATGGTTAACGAAACATTGATTAAACAAATTTAAATGTAAGAATTAGTGGGAGTCATTGAAGAGGACGAACGAGAAAAATATTACTGAACCGAGTGAACACCGTTTTGAAAGGACAGGTGAGCAGTAGCAGAAACAAATAAACTTAATGAAGTGTATGGATGAGGAGTCGAAGGAAGTATGGCATGATAGGAGTTAGGCGCTCTGTCCTCTCTGCCTACGCCAACAGGGAAATGGTTTTATGGTTTGTATGTATTTTTATCATATTTCCATACAAGGCATCACCTTGATGTCGGTGAAAATGTTTTGCGAGCAACTCAGAGAACATTAAGGACTTGAATACATTTTTCCATTGTTCAATTTATGTGCACCCACGGTAAAATGAGTATGTGGCCATGTTATCTCTTGAATGTATTTTTTTTTGTCATCTATTTATTTTCTGTGTTTTTTTATATTATTGTTCTACGTGTTCAAGGGTGTGGGCTGAAAAACATCTGGTGTCCCCGTGGCTGGGTTCGCCCTATATTAGTGGGGTGTATCTTGGCCGAGGGGATGTTATTAGATGAGCCCAGACCTTTTGATAGCTTCTGTATTTAATGTATTATCTGCAATTTATGTGTTTTAGAAGTGTTATTTAAATATATTTTGTACATACTATGCTGCTATCAATAAACCTATATTTATTTATTTATTATTATTATTTATTATGTGTAACACAGGGGAAATTGATCTAAGTTCGTCTTGTTCTCAAAACAAAATGCGCAAAAATGATTCACTTTACAAGTTATTTTTAGAAATATAATTAACTACACTGACTATTTTTATTACATTTAACAAATTGATCAATAAGTCCCTGGACTAACTAACAGATGGTGCCTCTAATAACAAATCCATACAATTCTGAGTTAGTACCAACCTTTAGAAGTTACGTGTCAAACTTTCATGACATTCCGACATTGTGTCATTGAGTTACAGTGGTTTTAGTGACGCTACTTTTGCTATTTTCAAAACAATGGAAAAAAACTAATTTCGTGTGTTGATAAACCATTGCTTTTTAATGGGAAAAAATACCGTTCAAACCCAGCGATGGCTTGAAAAGTGTTATCCGGGCTCTGCTCCGTCGAAAATAACCATTTGTCGGTGGTATGCTGATGGGTGCCGCGTTTGCTCACAATGGAACAGAAACAACAACGCATCGATGATTCAGAGCGCTGTTTGGCACTGTTTACGCGAAATAAATTGGAGTTTTTGCGTCGGTATGTGACAATGGATGAAACTTGGATCCACCACTATACTCCAGAATCAAAACGGCAGTCAGTTGAGTGGCGAGCAGCCGGTGAAAGTCTTTCGAAGCGACCAAACACTCAACAGTCGGCCGGGAAGGTTATAGCCTCCGTATTTTGGGATGCGCATGGTATAATATTCATTGATCATCTTGAAAAGGGAAAAACCATCAATAGCGAATATAACATAGCGTTATTGGAGCGTTTGAAGGCAGAAATTGAAAAAAGCGGCCCCATATGAAGAAGAAAAAAGTTCTCTTTCATCAGGACAATGCACCGTGTCACAAGTCGATGGTAACGATGGCCAAATTGCATAAGTTGAACTTCGAATTGCTTCCGCACCCACCGTATTCTCCAGATTTGGCCCCCAGCGACTATTGGCTGTTCGCAGACCTCAAAAAGATGTGCCAAAACTAACGCCTATTTTGAAACCAAAGATAAATCGTTCTGCAGGGCTGGCATAGAAAAGTTGGAAAGCGTTGGAATGAATGTATCGCTCTTGAAGGAGACTATGTTGATGAATAAAGAAGAATTTTGGCAAACATATGTTGTTTTAGTAGTTAGCCCCGGGACTTATTGATCGACGTGTTAGATACGATACGTGGAAGAACGTTTTCTTTGTTTTTCCCTCAAATATATTTTTGATTTGGAATAAAATACTTTTAGTATTACCATCATAACGCTAAATTTTCATTGAATGGTCTTCAAATTCAAGGTTTTTAAAGAAGGTTCTAGTCTGATTTTCACTTAAGGCTTCTTTAAAATTTTGCTGGGGTTTTGGAAAATATATCCACATGCCAAAAAAAACCAGCTATGTTGGACTGTATACAAAGAAAGTGTAATATAATATATTAATCGTGGAAGTACAAGTATTATTATAATAAGATATGTACCATTGCATTTAAAAAGCGAAAGAAAATCGAACAAAGCGCATGAATACACTTTCTAAAAACTCAGTTTATGAAATCTTTATCTTTTTTAAAACAATGTGCTTTTAATTTTTTTTGTATAACAAGTTCGAAGCTGCTCTTACAAAATAACACTTATTGTTGTCAAATAAGTTCGCAAGCTTTCGCGGCTATTTATTATTTCAAGTCGTTCGTTCGGAGTTAATACCGTATTTTTTGCGGTTTGAATGCGAACGTTTCGAGATTGTTACAACTCTTATTTTTAAAGCTTGTTGGTTATCAACTTCGCAATCAGTGGACACCACTTATTTTTGTCAGTTTATTGAAAAACACATGTGTTAAGTGAAGATTATTTTTATAAGGGTATCAAATTCATTCATTAGATTTTAACAACCATAATTTTTCCACAGAAAACAGAAGTCTTAAAAATGCTTTGCGTGAAATTGTTTAATTCAGTCGACCTTAATTTCCTGATTAATTGATTGGTTCTAAGGTATGTCAAACATAATTGTTAACAACGATAAATATGAGTTGAATGTCCATAAATCAAGTTTGAATCGTATCTAAGCCTTTTTAGGAACGCCAATAATGAGGAAATATCAGTTAAGGTCGCCAGTCCTTATAATAAATATTATATCACGTGAGATCACGTATCGCTCTGGGTGAGGTGCTTTCAAAAGATTCATATGAATATAGAAAAAAATATTGGACAATTATTTAATCTAGAAAATTCAGAGACACAAAGGCTTATATTCAACGTGATAATACCTTACAAAGCGGTATAATCTCGCTGTTACATTGGGTATGTCCTCAACAATGAACACATTGTACATAGAATGCCACTTTCTCGAATAAGTTGAAATTAACTTACGTGTCATCTCACAAGTTTCAAGATTTCCTAGAATTTGACGATATTAGCACTGTATTTGATTTTTATCCTCCCATCTGCCATGCAAACATTTTAGTCGAGTTTCTAACCGATGCACAACACTCCCGAAAAATGTTGAGTTTCTTAACATGTCCGAATTCATAAAATGAATTTAATGAAGTCACGAGTATATGATTTCTGTAGTTTGATTAAGCTTTTTGCTTTTATGCAATATCATCACGAAAAATGTCCAACCCTTTCACTGCCTCTCAATGCACAAAGTTTGTAGCTAAGTTCAATTTAGTGATCGATAAACAACGAAATACATGGTTTTATGTTATGCGAGTATATTTCACGTATTGAACTGAAAATAATAGAAACCTCAATAATTCTATATTCATAAAATATTATCTTAACGTTAAATAGTTAACAAAACATCCTGGTCTTAACCCTATAGCTATTAATAATTAAATCATTCATAACACAAGACAATTCATATTAATGGTGCTATTCGCAATAAACATGAATCATACTTCTTCTTTGACGTAAATAAATGATTAATTATCACGTGTCAATTGTATAAGTTTATAATTAACAAAGCTAGTTTTAGACTATACTGACAGTAGATTCAATGAAGCAGTTTTACTTTTAGTTATGTTCAAGCAAATATCACTTGTTTAGTATAAATATCATAAATTATAGTTCATTCCGATCGATAGTAACTAAGAAAATACAAATACGTAAAATGGAGACAAAAACCGAGAAGTGTGGGAATCGTTTCCTTTGATATGTGGTGTTAAATGCTGAGAATTCCATGGACCGCCAGAATAATGCACGTCTTAAATAATCCAGGAATTAAATTTGACAGTACGACTGTTCTTAAAATGCTTCCAGCGTATTCTGCGAGTTTTCGAACACATTTCCAGAAGTGAGCTAGGAAATGTGAAGAAAATTATGGCAAAAAGAAGTGTGCCAGAAAAAATAGACCGATTCAGAGCGCCAGAAAGATGGAGTCGACTTAAGAAAGCCTATACACTTCCATGCCAAAGGCAAGTGACCGAGAGTAGTGAAGACGTGTCGTAGCAACCTATTCTACCAACATCCCATAAATCACGACCCTCAATAATGGGGAACGACAGGAATGGTGATGGTTAATAGGTAAACTATGTTTTTGAAAGCATATTTTTTCCATACTTTTGCCTATTTCATTTTATTGGCAAAAAATCACCCAAAATATATTTTTTTTTGAGAATTGATGGTCAAAAAAAATATAAAAATCCCTAATTGGCTGATGTAGTAACTATGTGAATATTGATTCGACACCTTACGAGTTATGGAATGAATCCAATCAGTGTCAATATGTATTTATTTACCTGTATGTAATGAAAACAAATAAATCAAATATTTTGTAGGAAATCTCTCGAGTCATAACTCTTTTCATTTATGACATGTTTCCTGGTTCCCCCACTATCCTTCTTCCTAATATTCCCTCCTATATCCTAGTCGCTGATAAAATTGATAAATTAGTTATATTTTAACCGTAATTTGATTCCTGGGTTATTTTTTTCTCACAATTCTTTTTATCGTTTTATTTTCTTTGTATAAAGCTCTAATGAAAATATTTCACCCAACACTGTAAACAAATTTCTTATACAATATATCTAGTTGGTTTCTATAGTATAGTGTACAATGAAATGTTTGAATTAACTATAGATAAATAAAATCTATTATAAATTAGAAAAATTAACTTGTTAACGAGGTTGTATGTTTTAAAAATATAATGAAAAATATTTCAACATATAATTTTTATATACAGATTTATTTAAAGTTGAATTGAAGTCTTAAAACTGCTCCCTCCCTTAATATCATATATTATAGTTTGCCTTTGCAAAACATTTTAAATTTAAATTAATAAAATTTAAATTCCAAAATGTATTGGATTCGCAATTGACTTTATACATATTTGTGTAAATGTCTCCTTTTCACATGTAAAACATCCCATTTATAAATTTTTGCTAACAACGAAATATTTTGATTCAGATAATTTTATGTTTATCTTTATATGCCGTTTAATGCAACATTAGTAACCTTATCTAACCTTTCCTCACCTTATCTAACCTTATTTTACGAAACCTAACCTAACCTAACTTCGTTTTTAATTACTGATGGCGAATTGAGCTCATGGATATTATATAAATTCAAATACTTACAATAATTTTAAATTGGTGATGTTTTTAAGGAAAAAATCTCAAACTCTCTTGTTATGTTCGAATTTAAATATTAGGTTGTCCGGACGAAAATGATGTGGGATGCAAAAGACATAATTTATTACGAAGTCCTTCCTTACGGTAAAACAATTACGAGTGAAGTATACTGTGCCCAACTCGAAAATTTGAATGCAGCAATAAGGCTTAAGAGACCTAGTTTTTTCAATCAACATTCAATTTTATTGCAACACGACATCACCCGATTCCATACATCGAAGATGGCAGAAAATAAAACAAAGGAGCTTAGATGGAAAACTATTCTTCACCCACCATATAGTCTCGATTTGGCTCCTTCAGATTATCATTTATATAGATCTATGCAGCACTATTTAGATGAAAAAAAATTTTGCACTTTAGAAGAAGTGATAAAAGGCATCGAGTAATATTTTGCATCCAAATCTACTAAATTTTATTCCGACGGTATTAAAATTATGTTAAATATATGGAAGAAGGTTGTGTCTACCGAATGAGAATATATTGTATCGATGTAATAAGAAAATAAATAAATAAACAAACAAATAAATATATGTTTATTGATAGCAACATATCATGTACATAATATATTTAAATACACTTCAAAAACGCATAAATGGTAGACAATACATTTAAGAGAGAAGCCATCAAAAGGTCTGGACTCATGTAATAACACCCCTCCCCGGCCACGATACACCAAAATATTTTTTCGATCTACCTCTTTCATTTCAAAAATGACATTTTCGTCCGGAACACCTAATATTTCTCGTCTGAAGAAAATATGAAATTATTATTTATCTATCAAAAATATAGAAATAATTATGGCGTGGGCAATGCAAGCCGCAAAACAAGTGTGGAATAGAAGTATTTGAATATGCTGCTGTTTAAAAATGTTCAACATATTGTACAATATTTAAAGGTATTATTAATCTTTACGTATTTTCATATACCGTGATGTCTTCAACAATTTTGCATTTCTTCGGATAATGGACGCAATTGAGATATTGTCGGAAAAATAAAAAAAAATGTTATATTGATGGAAAAATAAAAAAAAATGTTACGAATTCATAAATTAAGTAACTGTGTTAAATTATTTATTTGAAAAACGAAGGAGTTTGCAATTAAGGGGACAAAAAACCAACGTCATAACAAGGAGGTTGAGAAATTTCGCCCGACATTGCAAAATTAAAACGGTACAAAATCTCCCCGTGTTTGCTGACGTCAATGAGACACGTGACCGGGATTGTTAATGTCTCATTCACGTGTTCTTAAATACACTAAATTTATTACGTTCAATTCGCTGTGATTATTTCAAGTACTGAGTAACTATGGGCACTTGGCTTTTCCCACAACCTGTACAATTTATAGTTATATAAGTCCTTATAAGCGTTATTAGAAATCAGAATTTAAAATATTAAAAACCATTGTTATTATATAAGCAATCCACTCACAATCAGAACACAACAATTATAAAAGTCAATAAAATAAATTAAATTTGAGTGAAAAAAATACATCTTCAGACGATTTAAAGCGTCAACTTATTCAACTTGAAAATATGACAGTCGATCAATCTGTGCAAAAATTCTTCGAAGAATGACGCAACGCAACATTCACTGGACGTGGCATAGATATTAAATGGTAAATTGATTAAAAACAAATATCTCGTCATCCTCTCATGTAACTCATGACTGAGCATCGTGATTCCTATAATATAATAATATCCCTTGACGTCTCCTCTCCACCCATTCCTGAATTCCGCGGTTCGAAGATCAGTTGTTAAGGGTAGTCCTGTTGCGTCTCTCACTCGGTCAGTCCAATGCATTGGTACTTTCCTCTTGTGGGTCGTCTCTCAAGCTTCTCTAAACTGTAACGAGCAATGTGTCCAAATAATCGGAGAACTAGCCGTAGGTATATTGTCGACAATCTGTCGGTGATTTTCAGTTCTTCGAGAATGGAGGCATTAGTCGCCTTGCCGACCGTGGAATTCGTAACATCATTCTCCAGTACCATATTTCAATTGCATATATTTTACGTGTTTCGCTTGTTCTCAGGGTCTACGTCTCCGCGCCGCGCCGTACATAAATATTGCGCAGACTTACTAGGCGCATTTTCGACATAACGGTGATGGTTCTGCTCTTCCATTATTGTACATGACAAAAATAAGACTAGAATACAATTTACATGAATAAAAAGTTCAAGGCAGAAAATTCATATTTTAGTTTATTACAATATCATTCTACACTTCCCGACAGCGCTATAGAATCTAATTTTACTATTAATATTTACAAATGATCTTCCTTAATTTTTTTGTCAAAAAAAATCAGCCGTTAAAACGTGTATTTTATAGTCAAATTCAATCTTAGATAGTAGATTCCATACAATGCATCATTAATACATTATAATAAGGATGTTGTATTATAATAAGGACTTGCATATGACTGACTTACTCATATAAGACTAAAATTAAGAAGTTGTTCTTGCCGAGATTAATTGACTGAATAATATGAGTTTGCTTTATTATTGTGTTGGGTTCGTCTCATGCTGTTTTTTTTTTCATTGCATGATACGCGTATAATACTGCTTACATATGTACATTTTGATTCTTAATTGTTTTTTTTTAAATATTTTATATCAAAAAGAATGAGTTTTTTTTTTAATTTATTACACCCAATTTTAGAATAGCCAACAGAAAAGTAGAATTAATTAATAAGTAATAGAGAAGTATAACTTTGAGGTTGATTTTGTCTTCATCGAATAAATTGGTTGTTTCGAATCGATCCAATAAGGAAGGGTATTATGGCCGAGTTTTTGCCGTTGCTAGTCTTGTGGAGTGAAATGGTTTGCCTTTAGAGACCTGGCCTGTTAATACAATAGATATTTGTGGCGTGTGAAGCTTAAGGAAACACTGAAGACAACCCTTTTTAGGAAGTCTTATCCAAATTTAGTATTCTGTATGAACACGACACATATACACTACACTTCAAGCCGAATGTGTTACTATCACATATCGGAGGAACTACAAAGAAATCTTGCGGGAATGTATCTAACTAAATGGCTGCAGCCACCACCTTCCTAATATACACTTAACCTATGAATATTTGTTTATTTTGTAATATTTTAATCTGTCAATAATAGTGGGTTCGGACCTCGCGTTAGAGCGCCTTTAGAAGAGTCAGGTCTTTATTAGTAATAGTTCCTTATAAATTCTTAACTAAAGGTATGCGTTTTCCAATTTGTTTTCTCAATTAATAAAAAAGTCGCAGAACAAACGATGAAGT
Organism: Odontocerum albicorne; assembly: GCA_949825065.1. Lineage (NCBI taxonomy): Eukaryota > Metazoa > Arthropoda > Insecta > Trichoptera > Odontoceridae > Odontocerum > Odontocerum albicorne. The sequence goes on along the minus strand of OX463853.1, from coordinate 25,863,505 downwards.
GATAAGGCAGAAAATATAACTGAGAAATGACCTGTATTGTGTTCAGTGAATGTCAAGTATTCGAGTAACTGAAAAGATGGTAGAATTATAAAGGTTACAATTTATCAACAAATATCAATACCTAATGATACGATACAAAAAAGCAGAGAAATTTACGAGTCTTAGAACCAACATGTTGAGACTTTTCACAACAATTGATCGTATCGATTCAGTGAATTCGACAAAATAAAACGGCTATGACGCGTTCTGTTAAGTCATTTAGTTTATCGGTGCTCGCTAGTGACGTTAGGAAACGTATTGTGCCAGGCTCACAGCGCGGGGCATTAAATGGATCGTCGCTGTGAAGTGAACAAGTGTCAATTCACAGAAGTTGACTTTAGCCTATGTACTAAAGGGGATTTCGCGTGAAGGCGCCATATTAGCGTAAAATAAGTCAACAGCTTATTCACAAGAAAGTGCGATGTTATTGAGAGTTCGAATGAAATATAAGCTTCTTTAAATAAAAAAAATCAATTACACATTTATATATCCTCCCACCGTGTCTCTTGTGGTGCAGGCGGAGACAAAATATCTCAATCGTCGTCGTTGCTAGGCCTCGTTGTCGAAGATCCCCTCGCCATTCCAAGGTCAATTCAGTTGGAAAGGGAAGCTGTGCTGTGGAGCTTTTTTATATTTGTTTCCCCTCTTTAAACGATCCAGCCGTAGTGTTGTCTTGTATTACATTTTCGTCGTATACAGTACAGCCTAGCGGATTTATTGCCATGTAGCAATATCTTCCAACCAACCAAAAATATATTAAAGAAAGTGAAAACCAAACTGGAATCCTTTTAAAAATAATCGGGGTTCGAACGGGAATCGAACCCGCAACCTTTGCGTTGGGAGACAAGCATCTTAAGAACTAGACCATGGAGATCGTCACATACCAGCAAACTCACCGCCATAACGGTGTACTGGATCTGATGGCACACCTGAGACGATCGGAGCACACCGGAATGTTTTTTTTCTTTTGTTTTTTTTTTAAGAATATATATGACTTAAGTCATAAGTATCATTATATCCAGAATACTAGGCGGAAAAAATGTCTAAGCAATTCGAGGGGAGTAGCACAGCGCAGGGTTCGAACCGGCGACTTTCCCCACGTCGAAGTCCTGTGCGTTACTGCGCGGCCATGCACCTCTCAAATTATATCTCAATATGTTTCTACTATCAAAGCACACAACTTTTTCGTATTCTCTACTATTCATACGAGGGTTGCTACTTAAGTTTTGAGACAGACAAGTAAAAACAAATATTTATCATCGAAAATGGCTTTATTGTTTTTCAAAATACTCTCCATGAAGATCAATACACTTTTGCATGCGTTTGAACCAATTTTCGAAGCACTTTTTCCACTCCAAATGAGGTAACTTCAAAACATGCGTTTTGAACGCATCAACCGCTTCTTCAGGCGTCGAAAAACGTTGACCTCGCAATTTATTTTTGATGTTCGGGAATAAAAAGAAGTCATTTGGTGCCAAATCAGGGCTGAACGGCGGATGACCCATCAATTCGATGTTTTGAGTGCTCAAAAAACCACTTGTTTGAGCCGATGTGTGAGAGCTCGCATTGTCGTGGTGGAGAATGATCTATCTTCGGTGGTTGGTTTTCCTCATTTCTCCGAACACTTCTGGCCAACAAATGGTGGTGTACCATTCAGAATTGACCGTACGACGTTCCACTAAAGGCACTGTTGCGATATGACCATTTATACTGAAGAAACAAGCCACCATTTGCTTCGAAGTGCTTCGTGCGCGAACAACTTTTGTTGGATTTGGCTCGTCTTGAAAGACCCATACCGTCGACTGCTGTTTAGTTTCTGGCTCATATGCATAGATCCATGATTCATCGCCTGTCATGATCTTATAGACGTCTGTTGAAGCACCGCGATCGAATTTTTTCAACATTTCTTTGGACCAATCGACACGAGCCTTTTTTTGAGCGATTGTCAAATTATGCGGTATCCAACGCGAACAAATCTTTTTGACGGCCAAATGTTCATGCAATATTGAATGTATGCGAGTGGAACTAATGCTCAATCTCACGATAAGTCACATGACGATCTTGTAATATCTGTTCACGCACAGCATCGATGTTTTCTGGCACAACAACCGATTTTGGACGACCTTCACCAAATTCGTCCTGGAGCGAACTACGACCACGATTGAATTCGGAAAACCAGCGAAACACAGTGGCCCGGGATGGTGCTTCATCACCAAAAGTCGAAACGAGTTGATTGGCACACTGTTGTTGAGTTAGTCTACGTCGAAAATATAAAAAATCATCGCACGAAGCACGTATACCATTAAAAACGTCAAACTTTACGATGTTGATGTCAGATTTGACGTATTTACACTGGTGTTGCCATATCTCAAAACTTAAGTAGCAACCCTCGTACTTCTCACTTTACCTTCTTGGTACACTTGATCCAGCAACGTTTGCTCTTCTGACTTGTCATCATATACTCGCTTATTCATTATTTCACTATTAATTCTCTCCTCGTGTTCGAGCCATCTCAACGCTATTATATGGCATCTTCATATTGCTTTTAATATCCAAGTTTTAAATTCAATTAGTATTATTGTTTTTACAGACCTGTCTGTACTCATCTACTCTTACTCAAAAGCACTTTACATGAAGTCTTAATGAAATTACCAGGTCGAGAGTCCAGGTTTCGGAGATGAGATTTCTACGGGGTTATACTATTCAAGTCATTTGTACATTGCGTGAGAAACATAGAAATTCCAGGAACCCTAAAAAGGAAAATTTATTTCGGTGATATTTTTTGAAGAAACTAAAATAATTAATAATGTCTAAACACCCGTATACAATTTAGTCGACAGAGTGCCAAAAATTAACGTAGGTGTTTCTTGGGTTCTATTTCGGGAAATTATACGACGAATGTCATAATTTATTATTTGAAATATGGCTGAGAGGTTAGATTAAGAAATCTTCTTTAATTTGGGAAATACGAGTATATTCGTCTCTGTAAAATTTTATATTAAATAATTTGAATATCAAAGTTCATTCCTTCAATATTAATTTAAATAGTTTGAAATTTAAGTGCTTGCTTTCGTGGGTTGATCTCTTATTTTAAGCCATGTAATGAATTATTAACCTTATCTTGGCAAAGTTCAATTTATCCAAATATTACCATTCTTCTTTGGCGATTCCTTGTTATATGGTAAGTTATGAAAGAAAATTGAGGGGAAAAAATCACTTTTCCTTATAGTTTTTTTATATGTAACACTCACGGTGCATTGCCAAAATATCAATTTTTATAAAACACAAAAAGGGCTTTAAAATGATTCTATAATCTAAAACATGAACAACATTTACATACATAGCTTAATTAAATGGTTTGAATAAAATTTTCTCTACGTGCAGTGATTAATAAGATATTTAGATTATTTACCCCAATTTTCAAAACGCAACCACGCTGTCCAGACATGATGACCCGATGTCGTTTGAAAGGTTGTAGCGTTGTCAATATTTATCACCAGATGATACCACTGCACACAATAGTGCATGTATAGTATTTGAATGTGTTGCCATATTTGAAATTACGTTACAGTTTCTGGATTTTAAAAAAATCCCTAAATTAGTGTAACACCTGTGTTACAATGCTATGATAAGGGTTAAATATCACGTTGAAGAAATCTTACCCTGCCTAACGAAAGGCTACAGCAAATTAAACCTGCCGATCGTCTTGGAACTTTGATCATCTTGCCATAGGAACTTTGAGATTCATCCGTCAGCACCGAGTGCTTGCTGAAGTACAACAGCTTGCACACAATAAACTATTAAACACCCAGGCGTCTTCCATTTCCAAGATAGCTGACAATCATTCTCGATCACGAGCGATTGCCCATTTACCATATATCCCATTTGATTAGTTTTCATGTGAATAATGATTTTCTAAATGCAAATTTTAATAATACTTTTCATTTGAATTTCATTAGCATCAATATATCAATTGAAAAAAGCGTCCTTGGATTAATCTTTATGCAAGCTTTATGCAAGTCATTGAGAATAAACTGACGAATTTGATTGTAAACACTTTTGTTTCGAAAATAATGATGTTATTTTAATCACTTAATGGCAAATAAAAAACTTATGATAACTTAATGGCAAATAAAAAAAATTGATTTTTTTAGCGAAAATCACTACTATAATTATGAAGACATTAAAAGGAACACATTATCGCACTTAATCCTTTTATTTTTAACAAACATTTTACTACCACAAAAATATTTTAAAATAATTTTAGATCGCCCCCTTTCCTTAAATTTCACTAAAAATAAAACCAATCACTTTTACGCCGAGATTTCGAAAACATTTCACTATAAGATATTCCCGAGATTTTTTGTATCACAATTATTTAACGCCAGTGCAATCAAATCAAGTAAAAAGGGTATGTAAGTAAAATTAGACCAGAAAAAATTGACATAATTCTTCGTGTGATTTGAACGTAAAAAAAATATAAAGGTTTGATTATATTTCTAACTCAAAAACGCTGGTTTAAATGTGTATCATTAGAAAAGCTAAACATGTAATGTGTTATGATGATATAAATTTATGTAGCAAAAATGCCAACGAAAACCAAATCAACCGCAAAAGTTTTGTGTAAAATACAATAAAACAAGATGATTTCTGTGACTACATGTAAAAGCAAGTTAAGTCCAAATTTAAGTTTTTTTTGTTTTAAAACTTCTACATCTAAAATAAGTAATTATGTTACGGTAATGTGTTCATTTATGGTAATTTGAAAAAGATAATTTATAATAAAAATTAAAATTCGTAAGAATTTTTTATAAAAAATCGTTCATATACGAGTATGCATATTAATGTTAAATTGAACCCAACTCATATAACATCCATGTTTGTAAGATATTGAACTTGCAATATGTTAACTTAATAAGATTTTTAACCCGATACCAGTAGATTTTTTATTTAGGAAGAATGTCAATTTAATCAATAAATCAAAATATTTACATAATAAAAAAATTACATAGTTTAATTAATTCTGATATAAAGCAGATTTAAATCGGTCTGTTTTTACTAATAGCTACGAGTTGTAACCAACAGTATGTTAATTGTACCAATTAAAAGTCTCAAAGTAAAAAAACCGTAAGAAACAGACACTGAGCCCGTGTTATAATTACCATTGTTGTTTTAAATCATTCAATAAATTGTATTGACAAATAAAAATTCGAATAAAACAAGAATAAAAGTAGCGTTGCAGACTAATGGCAACGAAAAAAAACCTGTTATTTCGGACTCGTAACCAGTTTCGGAGAACGTCGGACCAAAACCTGATCGTGCAAAGCGGGCCAATTGTGTAACTGGCTTAATTTTTACATCGGGCTATTTGGAAATAAATGTCAAGGCCCGCCAGGGAAGGTACGACAGTTACAGTGCAACCTCGTTAGACGAGCCGCGTAGGACGGTTCGCATCACATGCATGCATTAATGGGCCCGGCACAGTAGGCACTTGATTTCATGTGGTACAGACAAAAAATATTTTTCATTTGTTTTATGAAGCGATATCGGAGAAGGCAATACAGTTACAGTGCAACTTGGGTTAGACGATTCACGTAGGACGGTTCGCATCACATGCTGGCATTTATCAGCCCGGTACAGTAGGCACTTGATTTAATGCGGTAAAGACTAAAAATAATTTTCAATTCTTTTATAAAGCGACATTGGAGAAGGCAATAACGTTGCGGTGCAACTCGGGTTAGAAGACCCCCGTAGGACGGCTCGCATCACATGCAGGCATTAATGGGTCCGGTACAGTACGTACCTAATTGCATGCGGTGCAGAAACTAAAAATTATGTTAAATTCTTTCATAAAATGTTATTGGAGAAGGCAATGCAGTTTAAGTGTAACTTCGGTAGACGAGTCGCATTCGATGGTCTGGTACAGTGAACACATAATTTCGTGCGGTGCAAATACTAAACAACATTCTTAATACCTGAAGAAGGCAATACAGTTACAGTATATCCTCGGGTTAGACGAGCCCGGACGATTGGACGTTAACATATGTATTAATGTGCCCGGTGCAGTAAAAAAACTTGATTTAATGCGGTGCAATCACGGATAATAAAACATTCTTAATGTTTTTTTTAATGTGATACGGAGAAGGCACCCCAGTTACAATGCATCCTCGGGTTAGATGAACCGCATTGGACGATCATAGCAAATATATTAATAAGAGCGGTACAGTAAAAAAACCTGATTTGATGCGGTGCAATCAGAGACAATAAAACAATCATAGGATATGATATGGAGAAGGCACAACAGTAATACTGCAACCTCGGATTAGACGAGCCGCATTGGACCGTCGTAGCAAATGTATTAATATGCCCGGTACAGTAAAAAAAACCTGATTTGATGGGGTGCAATTAGAGATGATAAATAATTCTAAATGTTTTCAGGTATATGGGGAGTTATTAGAGCGCAACAACGGGTCAGACGAGCCGTGGTAATATGAATACGTTAGGGGAAGATTTTAGCAATTTGATGTTTTTACGCAAAAAGGACCCAACCTTTATTTAACCAGCCAGCTGCTTTCTATGAGCTTGCATGGCATGATATTTTTGTATCGACATGATTGATTTATGTTTCATTGATATTTCAATAAACCAACAAATATTTTGTGAGATGGGTGTTTTTGAGAATATAACTTGATCAAAGTAATTTATATTAAAAAAACAACGCACGCGTTGTTTTTTTTATATGAAAATTAAGCATTAACCGGTCTGGTACACAGAAAACAGGTTTTGATGGGGTGCAATCTGAAATATCAAATTCACACGAATTCATAGCAATAATAAGGTGATATTTAACTGAAAAAGTTAAATACGAAGGGCTACTATTTCTATTAACATTCTTAGTTGGATTCCATCAAAATGATTATTATTTTAAAAAAAACATTAGAAATGTAAGACCTTATGCTGTCTTTGATTTTTTTTATTATTTAAACAGATAAATTCCAAATTGCAACTATTCCCTAACTGTAGCATTATTTTCTTTAGTTATGGTTGAATTAGAAAATCCTACATGATACATAGCTGAGGTGACATGTGATACAATAAATAAGTTTAGTTAGATTCAATATTGAAAAGAAAAGCAGCACTTTTAACCTCCAGTTAATCGTTTATTGTCCTAAAAAATCAAAACTGGGTGTATCGTGGGGTTACTGTTCAACTAGTTTCTAAAGTAATTGTGATTTACATTCCATTATAAATATAGTTAAATGGTCAACTATTGTACAACTTTCTATAAAAAAAGTGTAAGAGGCAATCGACTGATTATGATGAAATTACTCAAGTCCCATTTCAAATTTTTAATGCCAGTAAAATAATTTGCAATGCAGATTTGGTTTAAATTCACTAACGGTAAAAAGTTTTGACCAAAGAACTCGGCCATAAGAGTTCATATTTCTTGTTTTGAAGAACTTTTCCACGTATATTTAACGATAGTGACATTTTTCAAGTTTAATTTGAACCTTTATATCGGATAAAAATGATTATTTTTTAAATTAATTTATTATATTGAAGGAAAGTATGGTGGGATCAACTAAATGATGTTTTGAAAGAAGGAAACGTAGAAAGTTATATAAATCGTAGAAGTTGTATGCACATAGAAAGGGCGAAGGATGTGTGTCGAGATAGGAAAGTCTGGCGCTTCGTTTTCTTTGCTAAACCCGATAAGGAAACAGCGTGATAATGTGTATTTATTATATGGATTCTTTTATAAAATTATACGATAGACAATCTCTCGAGATTCAGTATGATTGTAAGCCATCTTGTGAATGGAAGACGTCTGTGTGTATGGTTTATTGTATGCAAGCTGTTGTATTTTTTGAAAAGCAGTATATAAATGACAGAAAACCATGAATTCAAATATGTAACGGTATAATAATGAAATCAGTACGGAAGTGAATCCACCAGGAATTGAATTTGGAACGCACGCTTGCTTAGCGTAAATGCTAACTGATAGACCATAGTCGTCGGCTCTCTTTTAACACTCCATACGACCATAGTCAGATCTTTTCAAATCCATTCTCTGGCACTATCATCGAGAGAAAGGGAAGATGCAGACTCAGCAGACACATGACACGCATGGCAACTGATCAAATGTTCACCATTCCTAGAGTTAGCTCCCATGACATACAATGGGGTGCCGAATTCAATAAAGGCAAAATGAGGAAAACACGGCTGTCGATCGGAGTGTGGTTGTTATTGGGACAAAAGTTGGAATACTTGGGGTTGCAAGACTTGTAGCAAAGGTTTGTGTGAGCTCTTGAGTGTGGTATTTTTTGTTATTTTTTTATAATTATGTGCGGTATATTGTGGGATAAATGTTTTGGTCTGTCTGGAGTGATGAAGTGTGAGGGGGTTGATTCGCGTGATGTATACATATGTAATTGAGTGTCACTGTTTATCAGGTTGATGAGAATGTGCGACGGGGTTTTATATAATCAAAAATCGGAAAGAAGTGTCGTTTTATTTTTTCATGCTATATGTCCTCAGTGAGATACAGGCAAAAACCTAGTTTACTGGGGACACGATAAATGAAAGGCAACAAACCCAGATCCATTAAAATTGTGTGTCCAAATTAAATTACCTGTTCTTTTTTCGCAAATTATGTATTTTTCTTGTCATGTGTAAAATTAATAAATAAAAAATTGCGTTTTTGACTTTAACATTGACGACACATTCATTTTAAAGTGGGTATATTGCATATTTAAAAATATTGACAGTATCACCAATATTTGTTACGAGAATCTAACAGAGAATTTTCGAAAATTATCGTATTAGGCATGACACAGTTACGAAAATAAATAAATGATAAAATTAATATATTCATGGAAAATATAAATAAAAAATGTATCATAAAAACATCAAATTGAAGGCCAATTAAGGTTTTATTTCTAAAAAAAAAAAACAGTCGATAAACTAAGTTCAATCTAATTAATAAAGTTGCAAAACGTAGTGACTCGATTCGTGGAGTTTTTCTTCTTTTATAAATGAAAAATTAAAACTGTCTATTCCATAAAAGGTAAGAAGATAACGTAATACGATTACGTCAAAAAGTTGGACATTTTCGAATGAAATTATTTTTGACAGGAAATAATGAAACACAAATTTCTGACAGATGATTTAATGCAAATACCCCGGGTACTGGGTTGCCTTGAATCTACAGGGATGTCCGGAAAATGATTTAGTATTTTAAACTCAAATTCAAACGCAAAATTGAACCAAATGCTCGTGGACGGTGATTTTCATGTATTCAGTATCTTAGCAATCTTTCGTGTCGTAGAACGCTGGCTATTCTCGATCAAAGCCTTCAGTTGGTCGCCATCAGTGATAATCGGCATTCCAGAGCGGGCACCATCTTCAAGTGTCATATCAGCATTATAGATTTTTATTAAATCGCATTTGACACACACACTATTGCTTACTGTATCGTCGTCATACACTGAACATACCTTTTTTTTGTTTTGTGTTGCATTTTTTCTTTGTGATAGTAAAAAATCATCAAGCACTGAAAAAATAATTTTGTTCCATCTTTATAATGACACTAAAAGACCACTCAAGCAATTTGGGTGAACAATGGCCGAAAAATTAAAATAAAATAAATTCAGCATGTTTGGAAAATTTTGTCCTGACATCTAACCGAGAAATACGAAACTACTTCCTGGACAACATACGAGTATTATCTTGTAACGAATAACCGTTACGTATAATTTGTAAAAAATCCAACAGTAAAATTATCCGCAGGAAATTTTTTATGACGTATAAAATACTAGGTTAGTCAAAAAGTTTTGAAAGCGGAAATGAAAATACATTTTTTTTGGGGGGAAATCACTTTTATTGCTCAGTATAGTCTCCCATAAGATCAATACACTTGGTCCAACGATCTTCCAACTTTGTTGTCCCATCACGGAAGTGACTTTCTGGAAGGCCTGCAAAATACTCCTCTACGACGGCTATAACCTCTTCGTTTGATGAAAAATGCTTTCCACGAAGGAATTTTTTGAGGTGTGAGAACAGCCAGAAGTCAGAGGGAGCTAAATCTGGCGAATAGGGTGGATGCTGCAACAATTCGTACCCCAATTCACTGATTTTCGCGATAGTTTTTTGAGCTGTGTGAGCAGGTGGATTGTCTTGATGAAAAATGATTTTTTTCTTCTGCAAACCGGGTCTTTTTTCACAAATTTTTTCATCCAACTAGTCCAAAAGGTCACAATAATAATCAGAGTTGATTGTCTTACCAGTTTGAAGATAATCTATCAATAAAATTCCTTTTGCATCCCAAAAAACTGACGCTAACATCTTCTTGGCCGATTTCTGGACACGAATTCGCTTCGGAGCCAAAGTGCCTGGTTCACACCACTCCTTAGCCTCTTGTTTTGATTCAGGATCATGGTGGTAGACCCAAGTCTCATCCATAGTGATAAATCGACGCAGAAAATCCTTTTTATCCTTTCGAAATTGCTCCAAATGTTGCTCAGAAAGTCGCAATCGAACGTGTTTTTGTTGCATTTTCTTGCAATGCGGCACCCATTGTGCGCACACACAGTTTTTTGAAACCCAAAACTTCAGCCAAAATATGCCATGTTGTTCCATGTGAGATGCCTATGGTGTCAGCTATCACATCCACAGTCGATCGATGATCTTCCAAAACCATATCCTGTATTTTCGCTATGATTTCTGGTGTTGATGCACTTTTTGGACGTCCTGAGCGTGGATCGTCTTTAACGCTTGTACGGCCACGCTTAAACTCCAAAACCCATCGGTGAACGGTTGGAAATAAAGGGGAAGACTCCTTTAATACTTTCACCATCTTTGCATGGATCTCAATAGCCGATAAACCTTCCAAAACAAAGAATTTAATCACTGCACGATATTCGGATTTTTCCATTGTTAAAAAATACACTGACACGTCAACTTCAAATGGCTTGTAAACAAAGAATGAATTGACAGATCGAAATGAAATTTTGAGTACGCTCTTATGAAAAATGAAATATTAAAATGGCGTAGAAATTTTGGTTTTCTACTGCTCCATAGATGTCGCTTTCAAAACTTATTGACTAACCTATTATACAATGTCTAGGAAAAAAAGTAAATGAAGGGACAAACATGACAGGGGAAGAAATGTAAATACCATGGATCAAAACATAAAAAAACAAAATTAAGCGAAGGCAAACGAAGACCAGGCTACAAAAGTCGTCATAACACGTGTTATGCACCTTTTTACAGGCTAACAAAGGTAAAGTTTTTGGTTCAATGCAAGCCCATACAAAATGGTGTGACATTTCCTCAAATATCTCAGAAGTCTTTTTGGCACAAATTCATCGATTCTTAATCGAATACGCGTATATAAAAAAATAAGATGAAACTATGTAAGAATGGCCAGGGACAGTATCCCCCAAGCAAGCAGACCTCCAGGACGACCTCCCAAAAGATGGAAAGACAGCTGGCAGTCGATGTCACAAGAGGCAAACAATGATGCAGGACCATAACAGGCCAACAGGCCTAAAATAAGATGAAGCAGAAAAATCATGTAACAGAAAAAAATAGTGACGTTTTATAAGAGTACCCTTTCTATTCGCATACAATGCCTCAAAGTAGATACTCGTACAAAGCCATTCCAACGTCAATTAAGTTGGAAAGAGAACCTGTGCCGTGGAGTTTTTTTTTTAAAGTGAGTCAGCCGTTGCACACCAGCAAACTCACCGGACACACCGGTGTACTGGATCCGCTGGCACACCGAAGTGAGACGATCGAAGCGCACCAGCATGTTTTTATCCCTTTTTTTTTTGGAAGAACATATATGATCGAAGTCATAGGTATCCTAATACCACCGAATACTAGGCTGAAAAATACTTGTGTCATTCGAGGGGAGTAGCACATCGCGGGGTTCGAACCGACGACCTTCCGCACGGAAGTCCAGTGCGTAACCGCGCGGCCATGCACCTCTATAAGTATTATATCTGGTTATTAATTAACTGACTTGACATTTAATTACTTAAGATACAAACGGCTCGTTTATTGTCATTCTATTGATGTTGGCAATCCATCCGATCAACCAAGCAAGCTCATCACATTTGCGTAAAAAATCGGAAATAACATGTTACATGAAATGTATGCAAAAAAAAAGAATTAATAAACATAACGTTTTTAAATGACACTAATGCCAGGACAGGGATAAGGAAACATTTAATAAGGAATAACGCGGTACATCATTGACGCAAGCCAAGAACAGCTGACTAAAAATATGTAATATATGATATACTCGAACCGGACAGTAACAAAATCTGCTAAGATAATAGTCTTATAAGGAAAGTATGATTGGATCAAGTGAATGATATTCTGAAAGAAAAAAACGTAGAAAGTCAAAGGAATCGAATAAATTATATAAGGTGTATGGATGTAGAAGAGGCTAAGGATGTGTGTCGCGATATAAAAGTCTGGCGCTTTGTCGTCTCTGCCTACTCCGACAGGGAAATGGCGTGATGGTATAAAGTTGACGTAAGCCTATGAGCGTACGGTTTAAAATAAATGGAAGCAATGTCGAATATGTAATTAGAACTAATTATGGTAATATCATGACAACATATAATTGTACATAGAATATACTACTGCGGTTGACATATTAAAGCTATTCACCATCTATATAGGAATAATAAGTCACTCTCATGACACACAAAAGTGATCATTTTAGACAGAGAGAGAAACAGTCAGTAATCATTTTCTCAAACAATTGACGTTACTAGAATATAAGGTTATCTACTCGTAACATTGGCCGAAGTAATAACAAGATTCAGGTATCTTGGATGTGGAGAATTTTTATTAAGGACTACTTAAATTATAAAAATAATAAAAGGACAATTTATATATTGCCATTTAGACTATCTTGGAGGGCGCTCCAATTCGATATTCAAATAATAATAAAATGACAATTTATATTGCGCCGTTAAGAGAGAAAACTCCCCTCAAGGGCACTTTAATTCAGAATTCGAACCTATTCATACATTTTAATAAAACTTCCCAAAAAGGATTCTCTTTAAATGCTTCCTGAAGCTGCACACGTCACCCATATCTCTGACAATGGGAGGTAGACCATTCCACACTGCAGGACCAGTAACGGCAAAAGCTCTATCATAATACCGAGATTTGGAACAACCAATTTATTAAACGAAAGAGAAATCGACCTCAAAGTACAACTTCTCTCCGAAGGAACATCCCTAAGACACAGATTCAAAAGATACAATGGAGACGTCCCATTACGGGACTTGACACAGAGACAAAGTTTGAACTTAATCCGTTCGCGACACTTAAGCCACTTTAAACTTTTAGAAGCAGACCAATATGGCAATATATCAACCTAGCAAGACTACCATATATCAACCTAACAGCTGCTATGAAAACAGACGAGTCTATAAATTTGTCAATCAGGCAAACCAGAAAAAATAAATTTACAATAATCCAGACACGACACAAAAAAAAGGAGTATTTATTTCAATAGATCAATCAGGAAACAATAGCACACCACTGGGAAAAATATTTTTCGTAGACTGCATTTAATTCCTTGGCAGAAACCGTACTAAGTGTGTCATTGACCTTGTTTCGTGCAGCAACACGAAATGTATTTTTTAAATAGGAGAGTATACTTCAATAAGCGATCTCACAACTCACGACCTTGTGTATGTGTGCTAAACATTTGCGCCATCGCAATCGCTTGCTCTTTTTTTGGATAAGTTAATTAAAAATATAATGTTCACCATATCCCATTCACATTAAGTGCTTCGACATGTATTTTATGTATCAATCAGGCCATCGTATATGTGGGCGTTCAAATGGCCTGACGCTTGTTCGAGTTCCAGTGTGCACTTTACTCGATTGTTCGTAAGTCATTGCGCGTGAACTACATATCCAGATTCCATTATATTGGCTTAACAAAAGTCACAATGTTAAGTTTAACACAGAGTGGCATCTCTTCAAGTACATTACAGTGCGATTAATTTCCTTATTTCCTTGCGCTACTTCCTGGTGAATCCTCGTTTAGCATCTTCTACATTAGCAGCGACAGGATGAGCAGAAGAAATGTTAAAAAGACGAGCGAAGATTGATTAAAAATGGAAATACATTTAATACGCATAAATATACATATACCATAACGCCGACACCTTGTAGGGGTAGGCGGAGAGGACAGAGTGCCAGATTTTATATCGCGACACACATCTTTTGCCTCTTCAGAAAACCATGAATCATCATTGACAACAAGTTATTACTGTCTTCATGTTTATTGTCTGCACAAAATCAATGAGCTGTAGATCCTAAATTTCTTAACATAGCTTTTTCATCAGCTTTTGGGAATGTACATTCTCATCATTGTGATCTTGCTATTGTATTTCATATTTTTTTTGTCGCTGGCTCTGTCTGGTGGAAGAGTGTACCATAGAATTAAGTTTGGAGGACACACTGCCTTCATTCTACCCAATTACATTTTTCAGCTAGCTGTCAGTATTTATAGATCAAAATGAACACTACCTCGCTGCCAGAACCTTTCGCTTAGACAACTCTGAGACACGCAATGGGACCAAATATGTGTACCTATGGCAGCGCGTGTATTTTTATGTGTACGTGGGCAACATTGTGTATAAAATGTGCAAATGAACGATCACTAACTATAAAGTACTTAATTTACTTTCACATACATTCACACCATCACGCTGTCTCCCTGTCGGGATAGGCAGCGAAGAGAGAGCACCAGATTTCCTATCGCGGCACACGTTTACACATACGCGACATACACATTCTCATACAACTCCTACGATTTAAAAGTATCTATTTTTTTACATTTTCTTCTTTAAAATATACACTTGATCGAACCATACTTTTCTTGATATTTTTCTACCATGCCTTCCACTCAAATTTACACTGGAATATGTGTTTCATTAGTCTTTCTTCATTAATTCGTTCCACGTGCTCAAACCATCTCAGAGTGCTCTTCTTCATCTTAATTAACACATCAACCTTAAGTTCACATTAATTCCTATTCACTTTATTCCGAATTCTGTCATAAATTGTCACCCTATGTATTATTTTTAGCAAACGCATTTCCACAGCATTTATCGGGTCATTTCAATATTTTTTCATACCCAGGTTTTACTCCCACACATCTAAGTTGGCACTAAAATACTGTTGTGAAAAATCATCTTGCTAGATTATGATACTGTCTGGTTCGGATGTATATGTTTTACTGTCACATTGACTTTGTTTCCTATCGCTACACGCCATTTGATATCCCTCGTCGCTCTTATATCAACTGAGAAAATACCAACTAAATACCAGAATTCTTCAACTTGCTCTAATATTGTGTTACTGACTCATATATCGCTTTTATTTTGCCTTTTCCACTTTTCTATCACTATAGGGTTCACAACATTAATTCTCGGATCTTTATTTCTGCATCTCTCATACAATTTACATTCATCCTCATTCTCCGCTAATACTACCAAGTCATCAGTGTACAGCAATCCGATCGTCTCACTTTGGCGTGCCATCGGATTCGGTGAGTTTGCTGGTGTCAAAATACTCACTCACTTAAAAAAAAACCACGGCACAGCATCGCTTTCTAACTTAATTGACGGAATTGCGAGGGGATCCTCGACTACGACGCCTAGTAACAACGATGACTACATCCAAGAACATATATATATATTAAAGTTGAGTGAAAAACCTTCATAATAGGCAAGTAAGCATGACAAGGTTGTATGGATGTGGCAGAAGCGAAAGATGTGAGCCAAGATACAATGAAGTGAATACATGTGCTCTCTGTCTACCCCAATAGGGGCAAGACGTGATGGTAATGATCTGCATTACTGTCATTCGATACACGTGTTTTCATTCGACAACTTTTATTTTTGTAAAACTGGCTCATACCTGTCAAAACTGACAGAGCACTGAACTGTATCTATGTTATACACAAAGAGCATAATTATTATTCTCAAACAGGTTATTGAAACCGGCACAATTATGGATATAATACAATAAATCCTACCAAGGAGGAAATTTATTTATTCAATCAAAACATTATTTAAGCATAATCGAGATTTTGGATCAATAAATGAGTCATTAATTTAAAACCACAAATCATGGATTTTCTCGGCCATTGCGCGATCGCACAGTTTGGGGACCACGATGGGAAGCTCTATCAGTAATATTTTCTCGGCCATTGCGCGATCGCACAGTTTGGGGACCACGATGGGAAGCTCTATCAGTAATATTTTCTCGCCCATTGCGCGATCGCACGGTTTGGGGACCACGATGGGAAGCTCTATCAGTAATATTCTCTCGCCCATTGCGCGATCGCACAGTTTGGGGACCACGATGGGAAGCTCTATCAGTATTTTTTTCTCGCCCATTGCGCGATCGCACAGTTTGGGGACCACGATGGGAAGCTCTATCAGTAATATTTTCGATTCTTCGATCTTAACTTTTTGTACTACTAGAAATTCACTGAAAGCAATTAACATAATTAATATGCAGCAGTTTTTTTTTATATAAAGCAGTTAACATGATGAATATAAAGCAGTTTTTGATATAAAATAGTTATGATGAATATAAAGCATTATTTTTTAATATAAAGCAGTTAACATGATGAATATAAAGCAGTTTTTGATATAAATCAGTTAACATGATGAACATAAAGCAGTTTTTAATTTAAAAATACAATTATCATTTTTATTCTTGATGTACTTGTGTTAATACTTTTCCTGTTTTATACATATACGAGTATTTCAGTTTTGATTGTGTCAAAGTTTTGATGTTTTTCGAAGTTTTTTTTATGATTTCCATGTTTTCAAGTTTATATTTGATTAGATTTATTTTTTGTTGTATAATTTGTATTAAATTTTGACTTTTAGTCGCGGCCGTTAAAATACATACATAATACGAACATACCATCAAGTCGTTTCTCTGTCAGGGTAGGCAGAGAAGAGAAAGCCCCAGATTTTCCTGTCGCGACACACATCTTTCGCTTCTTCAACATCCGTACACTTTCTCATACAACTACAATTTCTCTGACTTTTTAATATTTCCTTCTTTCTCAAGAAGAGGCGCGATAGTGATGTTTTGACGTGATAGTGATGATTCTACAATAAAATATATTCGACAATAATTTTTAAGTTTTTAGATTTTTTTGGAATAGAATTACCATATGTTATTTAGAATCCTACAGTGTACGATCGATTTCGACCATGAAAATATTTACAATATTTGAATTAAAATTTTGAATTTAAAGTATAATTGATAAAATTGACAAAAAAAATTTAAATCCACAAACTAAAGACAAGGTATCAATTCTTGCTTTTTGTAAAGCTTTCAAGTTATCTAATTAACCATTGAAATAAACTAGATTACAAATTAAATGTAAAAACCTTAAACAATCAAGATATCTTTACCTTTAGACAGGAAGAATCATTCGATGCTTTTGAAATAAAAATTAGGAAAATGCATAACTAATATAAAAAACAGATAAAATTTCATTATAACTTGGACTCGGTTGACCGATTTTGACATTTGTGATGGTTATTGACACTAGAATGATAAAATAAATGAAAACTAAATTAACATAAGATTATCATACCTAGTCAGACAGACAGACGCAAGAGTATATGTGGGAGAGATAGGCAACAAAATAATTTCTTTATATGGTAGCAATATCTTATATTTTGTGAAAAAAATAATTACATCGGCATTTTGTTTGAACGCAATCGGGAATCGAATCTTTATTTAAAAAGAAGAATGATTGTTTACAATTTACAAGTGTAGTGTTAATAATTTTGTATTAGAGTGAAACGTTGACGTCGAAAATTAAATCAAGTAGCCGAGTAAATCCAGTGAAAATGCATGCACTGAGAATAATATGTGACGTTTCGATGTATGACAGAATAAGAAATTTAATTATTGAGGATGAATATGAGCTAAAATCTGACGTGTTAAGTAGGGTCAAAAAGAGAACGATGAGGTGGTTTATACATGTAGAAACGATAAGAGACGAAATACTGTCGAAACAAATTTTTATTGCAAGCATAAGTGGGAGTCGTGATAGAGGGCTGCCGAAAAAGGTGTAAACCAAGTGAATGAAATTTGAAAGAAGGTAAATACGAGAGTAAGAGAAACAAGAGGAATTTTACGAGATGCGTGGATATGGAGGAGAAGAACGAAGTATGTCAAAACTTTGACGCTTATTTCCGATCTGAAATGGTGTGTATGTATGTAGTAAAAAACAGACTGTAAACCATTTTTTTAATATCGAGCCTGACAACCAGCCAGGTTGAAGGAAAAAATGTCATACCAATTGAGCTACGGAGGTCGTCAAATATCGCGTTATATCAATCAAATCACGGATTACCTATAAATGCATGACGTCAAACATTACATTGGAGATTAAAAGCTCGAGATAAATAACTGTTAGAATAACTTATTAATAAATATTTCATAAAACGACAGTAAGCATATTATTAAAATATTAAATACCAACAGGTGTTTTAGGCATATTGTGCTGGTAACCAGATCCAAACTCCGCTCGTCATAATTTGACCTAAAGTATTCTCAGAAATTTCAATCACAGATATACTCGTAAATACCTCATAACTTTGCAAAAAATAAAAGTAAACAAAAAAATCCAACGCGAAATATCCAATAACATAAACATTTAATTCAAAGAGCGTGTATTTTTATGGTTCATTTTAATGATATGTATGGAGGAGATTGTGGGATGGGGCTGTAAATTTCTTTGAATTAATGCAGTACCGCAAGGGTTGATTCACGTGGTATAAACTAGTAACTAGGTCTCACAATTTATCAAGCCAATGAGAATTTTGACAAAGGAATTAAATAAATAATAATAAAAAATCGGTTTAAATTATCAACCTATTTTTTTAAAGTTCTATGTCTTCAGAAATATACAGTCAAAAGCCTAGATTACTGGGGTCACGACAAACGACAGGCAACAAACCCAGATATATAATTTAAGAGTGCCCATTTTGAATTATTTGTTTTTGTATGGCATATAAATTATGAGGTACTACGATGATTATATTGTTATCAATAATTTTTTAAAGAATCTCCACTCAGCGATAAATCGGTTCATCTTCGGACCAATTGGCGTCGAAGGATAGGTTTGCTGCATTTAAAGTTTTCTGTGAAAGTACTGGCCACTTACTTGTAAGGTTGCTTGAACTCCAAATCTTAAGCCACTTTATTAGTATATTTATTACGCCGCCAGTCATTTTTCTTCCCCTGTAACGTTGGACCTTAAGTCTGTCGATGCTAGTGCTCTTTTCACACTGCGAAGTGTCGCCACCGGAGGACGAGTCCCTTAAGACAGATCCTTTATCTTTACTACGTGACGTCGTGTTCATAAAAATAAAAAAGATTTCGATTTTCTAGTATAGATCACGCTAGATGGATACTAATTTTGTCCCACAAAAAAGCATTAGTGGTGGAGGGATCGAACTGTTTTTATATGTTTTATTTATTTAATAATTTTATGTATACAGATTATACATATACCATATTTGCTATGTCAATAAATAAATATTCCAATATAAGTTCAAATTAAGTGGTATTGTATTACAATTTCGTTGTATACAGTACAACCCTAGCGGATTTATTAGTATATGGAAATATTTTCCAAAAACCCCAGCAAGATTTTAAAGAAGCCTTAAGTGAAAATCAGAATAGAACCCTTTTTAAAAAACGTTGAATTTGAAAACCATTCAATGAAAAATCAGCGTTATGATGACGACCAGAAAAATATTAAAGAGAACGTGAAAACCAGACGAATTCTTTTTGAAAAAATCTTAGTTCCAACGAGAATCGAACCCACAACCTGCGAGTTGGGAGACAAACATCTTATCAACTAGGCCACGGATGTCGCGGTTTTACATTTTCTAAAATCTCTCAAAACAGACAAAAAGCCTGACAGAGTGTGTGTTGATTTCTTTCGTTAGAGTGAAGAAATAATGCTAAACAGTTACCTAAGAATGAAAAAGTTTTATGAAAAAGATGTATCATAAATTTCGATGCGGAGGTTTTATTCTTTGTAAAATGTAAATTAAGAAAGTGAAAAGGTTGATGATCCCTGACGCTTTATCCTTCACCTAAATTACCTTATGCAAATACTGCCATATTACCTATGCTGGCGTCTAACGTCAAACGAGTTTGGAATGAAAATAATATGTAAAAAATGGATATTCTGTGAATATACACTTTATTATGTAGGTTTGTACAGACGCTGTTAATTAATTCGTGTACTCAACACTAGCATGAATCCATTGCAGCGTCGTGTGAATTGGGTAGGTGTTATTAACGCTATACTCGTATATCATAGTTGGGCAATACCATTCTACCGAATTGCTGCTCGGTTGACTTGAAATGTTAAGGCAAGATATCACGAAACGAATTGACACAATATTAAAAATCTGTTATCATCTATGCAATACCTATTCAGGTTCTTCGATACTGTAACGCTATGTAAGAAAAAAGATATAATATAATTTAATGACTTGTGATATTTGTGTCTAAAAAATACAAACGATTACATACATACATATCGTGTCAACGGAAGAACAGATCTCCAAAGATTTCTCTCCAAGTAGACAACTTTCATCTCTACACATTCACATATCTCGTCATGCACAATCGTCTATTATTCATATTCTTACTCTAACTTTTTTTAATCTGGTCCATTAGACCCAGTTATGTTTTTCTCGGTCTACTTCTTCCACACACACCTTACACGTTTATCTCGTATACTCGTTTAGTTATTATTTCGTCATTAATTCTCTTCACATGTCCAAGCCATCTTAAAGCTCCTTTCTCCGTCTTACTAAAAACATATATTTTGTCCATGCATTCATTTCTGATGTCTTCATTCTGCCTTTTTTCATACATTGACGCTCCACAAATATTTCTTAGTGCACGCTTCTACACAGCATTGATCTTACTTTTACCTTTCTATCAAATTCAAATTTCACTTCCGTACGTCAAGGTGGACACCAACACGCTATTATTTATCGTCATTTTTACTACTTTTTATATAGTTTTTTTATAAAAAGTAACATCATGTAAATAAAAACAAATTGCTTTAATGATTAAGCAAGTACACAAGTCAGAAGTGCAATGTGTGAGTGGAAGAGGTAGACGGAGGAAAACGTAAATGGATCAAATAGATCAGATTTTGAAAAAAAGGTCAAGTGACAAGTATGAATAAAAGAAGGCTGTGCATAACGAGATGTATGAATGTGAACGAGGCGAAAGTTATGTGCTTTGATAGAAAAGTTTGGATATCTGTTCTCGCTGCTTACCCCGCAAAGGACACGGCGTGATATGTACTCGTATGTATGTACTTATATTTAAATTTAATTCCTAAATTTTAACGTCTTATTTTCATTTTTTCACGTAATATGTGAAAATAATTCATAAATGTTTATTTATAGGTGTTAAAATTTCAAATGTTTTTTCTGCTATAATTATTTATTGTTTTATAATGTCCAAGAGCACTTTTAATGTGTGAATGATACACGAAAGAAAATAATCTTTTTTTCTCAATTTAATTTATTCACAAAAATATTAAAAAATATTGAGTGAGAATAAAATGAGATAATAGTTGAAAAAAAAATAACTGAGGGAAAGGTAAGAAGTATGAGAACAATTAAATAAAAGTATATATGATGGATGATAATGTACGGGTGTAGAAGAGGCGAGAGCTGTGTGAGTGGGTAGAAAGGTGTGCACATTGTTTACTCGACCTACTCCAAAAAGGGTATGTATATCATAACTATAATATATTTTTCTTAAATACCACTTATTTTTATTAGATCATATTACGCTTTCATTGTACGAGTATTCAGTATAACTTAACGAGTTTATTGCAATGTGGCAATCTCTTCCACCCAACTAGAAATATGCTGAATGATCCTTAACCCTTATCATGGCATTGTAACACAGGTGTTACACTAATTTAGGGATTTTATTTAAATCCAGAAACTGTAACGTAATTTCAAATATAGCAACACATTCAAATACTATACATGCACTATTGTGTGCAGTGGTATCATCTGGTGATAAATATTGACAACGCTGCAAGCTTTCAAACGACATCGGGTCAACATGTCTGGACAGCGTGGGTGCGTTTTGAAAATTGGGGTAAATAATCTTTAAATATCTTATTATTCAAACCATTTTATTTGTTGATAATTCAGCTATTTATATTATGTTGTTCTTGTTTTAGATTATATAATCATTTTATAGCCCTTTTTGTGTTTTATAAAAATTGATATTTTGGCAATGTAACGTGGATGTTACATATAAAAAAACTATAAAGAAAAACTGTGATTTTTTTCCTCAATTTTCCTTCAAAGATTGCCATATAAGAAGGAATCACCAAAGAAAAAAGTTAATATTTGGATAAATTGAACTTTGCCAAGATAAGGGTTAAATGAAAACCATTTTTTTAAATCTGGGCACCAACGGAAATCGAGCCCTTAACCTCCAGACCGGTAGACAGGTGTCTTTACAAGGAAACCATGTTATTTCGAAAGGTGAACTGATCAATCGATCTAAATCGCAATTTTATTTAATAAAAAATAAGTGAACTCGATAACTCGCTATTGGAATGTATTATATAAATATTAAAACGGTACTTGAAATATTTAAAATGATTTGTCCTCGAGTGATATTGCAATAATCAAAAAGTAAACAAATACATTATTTGAAACACGACAGTAAGACACTGGCTCGCGTTTTCATTTCAGATTTCCGCCAGCATTATTTTTATTTTCCCAACTTGAGTTGTGCTAGTCATAGACTTCACAGGGAGTCCGTCCGCATTGCGGAGGTCGAGAGTTGACGAAAAAAATATGAGGTTTTCTGGAAAGTAATTTCGTATTTTTAGGGTAATTTCAAACGCATTTTTTTATATTTAGATGTAACTTGCTCGTAAACGTTTAAAAAAAATATCCATATAAGTCTATAGAAAGCAGCTGATGTTTTCTGGATTATTTCAGAACAGGTAAAATAAGGATTGGGCCACTTTAGCATATTTACGTCAATTTGATAGGTTAAACCAATAGTTCTCAGTGGTCGATTTGATTTTTCTAGGGGTCGATAGTTACAATAAAAAAAATTGGGGATCGACGACAGCAAAAATAGACCCCCTTACTACTGCTATTTGTTTGTTACTTCAAAATATCTTATTTCCAATAGGTACCTAATTAAGAAGTAAAATAATAAAAAAAAAAACACTTTTTTGATAAAAACACATTACATACCAAACTTGTGAAATGACTAGGGGGTCGACGGTTTTAAAAGTTTTTGGTAAAAGGGTCTGCGGTCATAAAAAGATTGGGAGCTCTTGGGCTAAACAGTTGAGACTGGAAACAATTAGGTAGACACATTCATTTCATAGCTTGATTTTTAAACAACAATTTGTTGAAATTAAAACGTATTACAAAATATTGTACAGCCACATCAAATTTGGCTAATTCCATATTTTGGATCTTGTATAGAAGTCTTTAATTTACCACTGAAAACGGTCAAGTCGAGGGAACGAGGCTTTAACATAGCTGTTATGCCTCCGCGTAAGGTGTGGTGCATTATAAATGGACTTGGCTACAATAATGGAAAATCATGCACATGTCTTGTACACAGGTAGATGCAGGTCGAGACCCTTTTACAATAAAAGCTGTTTGGGTGGCTAACTTCAAAGGACTGCACATGTTCTGAACAGCTGTCTTATTTATCGTCTCGGTATACAATGATGGAAAAAACCAAGTAGTTCCTGAAATATTTATTAAATAACGGTTTTCTCTGAAAAAAAAATGTTGTAACATAAAAAACGGGACCAAATAAAGGGAAAAAATGTTAAAAATATTTTGATTTGCACTATTGTCGGTGTCGATGACCTAAGTGTAAATGCGATTGCTTGACACGCTGACGCCAAGGTTTATTTCCTGGCAGGTTTCGATTTATTTCAGAACGGGAGGTCACTGAGAAGGTTGCAACCCAGAAGTGAAAATGGGTAGGGCAAATTGCCAGATGTGCTGATGATAGGTGGACCCAGAAATTGCTGGAACGTTGACCAAGAACAGGAAAAATAAGTGTGGAAAACCCCCTAGCAAGATTTATTTTCACAAAATATATTACAATTTATATTTTTCAAGATATAATGCTTAAACATACCAAGAAACAATAAAAGTAATCAAGAATACAAGACTTACAAAATATAACTTAAAAATAAAACATGCAACATCTCTTAATGAGATGTTATAGGACAAATAAATAAAAAATATACTTAGGTTAAAAAACAATAAAATAATAATAGATATAGTCGAATGACATCAGAAAAGTGGCTGGAAGCAATATGTCTAATATTGGAATGAATGGAGGAGAGGGGAGGCCTATATCGAACAATGGTGTCAACCGGGCTGATGATCATTATCACATCATGTTTCTATCAATGTTTTTATTGACATGGACCGAGTTTTGGGAATATTTTCAACTTAAATGTGTAATAAAATCACGATGTCTAATTAACAAGTTTGTTTGTTCCCAAATAAATATCCTGATGTATCTAGTTCTATAACGCTGAAAATAGATCATTGTTAGAGGTAAAAATAATTGGACGGTTTATTTTGGGAACAATGTGTCAACGCATGAATTAAATTATAAAATTAAACACTAGGAAAGCTATTTTGATCAAGTAAGCTATTTAAAGTGAGAGCCCGCCCACTACTTATTAAATTTAACATTATCGATTTTTTTTATATGAACGTTAAATGACGATTGATTTTTTTTTTACTAATGATCGGTAACTAAAGTATGGCAAATATCGATAGTATTTGGTGTAAATATGGCATGTCATGCAAATTCGTTCGACCCAGTTAACAGTTTAAGAACTTCTAGTGTGACCTGACCGTAAAATGAGGGCCTACTTTTGCGAGTAGTGTTATAGGTTAAGTCTAGTAGAACGGAAAGTGACCCGCGGTGCTCCGAAAATGGGTATGTGCGGCAATTAAAACGAAACTATAGTCAGCCTCGCAGCAAATGTAAGTTTAAAGTTTGAACAGGTAAATAGTTTGTATTCGAATAATTTAATCTAAGGAAGTGTACGACTACGTGTCAGCGTTTCAAAATATACTCCAATGACTTAAAAACAGACAGCTAAGGAATCTTAACGTTCAGTCGACATTATTATGCGTGCTTACTAATCCAAATTTTCCTAAATATTTTCGCGAAAAATTACACTTTTTTTCAGAACACATACGTTTTATTCGATCAGGCGATGAGAAACTCCTTTGCATACCAACATACCACAACTCATTTTACACATCTTCATTTTCGGTTCTGTGTGCGGACTGTGGAACGAATTTGCAAGAATTATCAGATGTGCCCCACCCTTATATACGTTTAAGAGAGAATTGAAAAAATATTATATATTACTTAGAATATCCTTTCATCCTAATTTTTCCCACCCTCTGTTTCCCATTCTTATTCATGGGTAAGCCACTCACAATCGCCAATCGAAATAGCAGAGTCGACTCGATCCCTTCAAGAAAGAACATCTCAGTGTATCACATTTCCAAAATATCTCATCGATAAAATAGCCTTGTAAATTAAATAATTTGTCGCTATACATTCATACTCATGCATAGAAACCATCGAGTACCTTCCCGGTCAGAATAAGCAGAGAGAACAGAGCGTAAGACTTTTCTGTCTAAAGATCATCCATTTTAGAGCTTGCTACAGTCCACACGCGTATAAATTGGGAACGAATCGAATTTCCATTTGGTGCGATCTAAGCTCGAATATTTTCGTTCGAAACTGTTTTTAAGGCCATATAAAAAAAATGAGGAGTTACTCCGCAGGAACCACGCCGAAGTGAAAATAGGATGATCATGACGCAGACAGATTGTATATTATTGCATTTTACTACCACGATTATAGAGTAAGGGAAATAATTAATTTGACGATCTTCGTTTCCTAGTTTGTAAGACGCTTGACTTCGACTTGAGTAAATTGGTTTGCTTGATAACCATTATTGTGCGCGCTAAACTTAAAACTATTGTTGTTGCCTCTTCATGAGCGGTAGTATTACTAGCACGTTCGATGACGGACTGCGAGTTCCGGGCCTACTCCAAGATTTCTAAACCTGAAAGCTCGATTAATAGGGCCGAAAACAATGTTGTTTTTCGGTAACCCGGTATGTTAAGGGGCATCATACAAAAAAATGAATATAAGAAGATCTTTGATTGTTGGACCAACCATGTGAGGGTCAAACATCAGGATTCTTGATATTGACTGTTTGTTCTTTTAAGTGCTGAATGAATAAATATTATGGATACAGAGAAATTGAATGATTGAATAAATTTGACAGCAGAGAAAACCGTTTAATTTTATGGCACCATACAAATGAACGAACATGATCTTTGATTGCTAAACCAACCGTGTTAGGAAAACAACAGCACCCTTCTTCTTTACTGTCTTTTACACTGCTGAATGAAAAAATATATATAAGGAATTTGAGTGTATTTGACTGCAGAGAAATTCGCAAAATTTTATGGCACGTTAGAATTTATGAGTGGGCATTTACCATTTATAGCCGAGACACAACAAAAAAATTGATTGATAATATCGCATGACCATGAATAAAAATAACAATAACAAAATATTAATCAAAACAGCATACCTCTACGCAAATAAGATAAAAAAATAATTCGACAATTAAATAACACAAGTAATATATTGTAGATCACTTTTTTTATCAACTTGGCTAATTAAAATCACTTCTTGCAAAAAAGCTACACGTGATTCAAGTCTGCGCCGGTGATAAAATTAGCGTTCTTGCGTGTGGGTTTCACTTTCGGATATTATTTCACGTGAATTTAGCATCTTAATTAGATATTATTATTATGAAAAAGGACGCACGACATTAGAAATATATAATACTCGTAAATATAGTATTATATTACGTTTTAGTTGTATACAACACAAATTGGTGGGTTTATTTCCCATATGGCAGTCTCTTACGAGTTCCTTTACTGTAGCACTATCAATCATACATAATAGATAAATACCATCACAACATTTCTCTGTCGGATTGGCAGAGGACACAGCGCCAGACTTTCCATCTCGAAACACACACACATACATCCCTTCACCTCTTCTAGATTCATACACCTTTCCACATTTAATACCAACCTTGATCCAACCATGATACCCTTAATCCTCCTCTATCAGGCTTTCTACTCACATTTGCATTATATATTTATTTTGTTAGTCTTTCTTCATTCATCCGTTCTACATGTCCAAACCATCTCAACGTATTCTTATTCATCTTACTTAACACATCAACTTTAAGTTCACATTCATCCCTTATCACTTAATTCCATATTCTGTCATACATTGTCACTCCATATATTCTTCTCAATGGACGCGTCTCTACAGCATTTATTCGGCTCCTCTTAGTCTTTTCCATGTCCAAGTTTCACTCTCAAATAATTCTTATAAAATAATATTATATTGATGAAAGTATGAGTTGGACGTACGAGTATATATGCAAAAATAATTCAACACACAATTTGACTGTTTTGAGAATTTTAGGAATTCAAAACCTGTTCGCTTTGTTTAAACTTGTAAAGACTAAATTATTGTAAACATGGAATTTAACTATGAATTACGCATTTAACTGGCTTTATATATTTTTTAACATCGACCATTAATGTAAGTTTATTAGATTTTCAAGTACAAAAAAAACTGTATTTTGGATATTTCTTTGCATACGTACTTTTCATAAATAATGCAGAAATTTGAAACCCTTCAAGTCGAATAATTGCCTTATAAATCCAGGATGTTTTATGAGAATTATCTTTAGGGAAATACAAAAGATTTTTTGAATTGATCGATATTAATATTTTTTTAATTTATATAATATAAAATTGGAATAAAAAGTATTTGTTTAAAGTTTTTCGATATTTTATTTCGCTGTAAAATATTTTTCCAGAAATACATAATGAACAGGACCATGTACAAAATTGTCTTTTTTTTTTAGAAGTACTTCTTTTACTAAGATGTTTTTATTGTCATTTTTACATGTTACGTATATATTGTATACAGTACAACCTGAAGGGTTTATTGGCATGCTATCAATTCCAACTAATCAGAAAAATGTTATCGAGACCTTCAGTGAAAAACAAACTGAAACCATTTAATTTATTATTAAAGAAAATCAATGTTGAAGTATAAAAATTGGCATAATTAAATTATTTTAACTACAGAAATTATAGTTGTATGTGGAGCTAAGCATATCAAATACCTACCTTTCAAAAATTTATAAACATTGTCAGTTCTAAATTTGATAGACAACACACGCTTTTCCCCAGTACTCTAGTATGAGAGAACATATAACTCAAAAAGATATTTCTAGTTCCCTAGTTCTTAAAAAAATGTAATTACATTTTTTATTTGTTGACTGACATCTCAAATGTTGACAACATTTGTTGTACAACTCTTGACTTCTCGTTTGGAACAGAATAGCTGTGTTCGAGAGACGAAGCTTGTTCTGCAATCATTATTGAGACCGCTTTTTAAACCGTTATTTGGACCGGTATTATCATACGTTATCTGAAGTTTAAAGAGTTCAAATGATAGAAAGAAATTCGATAAACATCCAATATATGAAGAAAAAAACACCACAAAGACCTATTTACTCTTTTGTGCTAAAATAACTATTTCGTAACGATTTTGACATGCAATAAAAAGTGGGAAAATTAACTGTATTTTCAGATACAGAACGATTCACATGTGTCTATTAGGACAAGTTTCAAGTAGTGTATTTTTTTAATTCTCTAGGCTGGCTAAAAATAATAATACATGACAAAGAATAATAACAGGCTGATCTTAATAGGACGATCACATATGCAGAGGAATGATCGGCGTTTGCCGAATAAAAATATGAATCGAAACTAATCCAAACATTTAACATTTTCTCTTCGTTGTACTCCCTTAGTTAGATATATTTTTTTGGTATTAGACACACTAAAAGCTTTGCATTTAATTTCCATAATTCTTCCAGACATGACCTTGAAAAATCAAAATATTCAAGGACTTAGCTGGGAGACACCTCGCCAAGCAGTCTTCTAACAAATCCCATCTAAATAATCCGTTTTTTTTAAATCATAATATTATTGAACTCCATGATGTGATTTGCTCAAGTATTTTAAGTGCCTCTGAAGACACTATACTTAAACCGTGATGGGTATTCTATGGAATAGTGAGAAGAGCAAAAGATCAGGTCTCAAAATAGAACATTTAATGAAAATTTTAAAGAAAAACTTACTTTTAGCCGAGT
Organism: Odontocerum albicorne; assembly: GCA_949825065.1. Classification (NCBI taxonomy): domain Eukaryota; kingdom Metazoa; phylum Arthropoda; class Insecta; order Trichoptera; family Odontoceridae; genus Odontocerum; species Odontocerum albicorne. Next base: position 25,834,032 of record OX463853.1, on the reverse strand, counting down.
AAGATTTCCATCTCGGGCAGCGTTGTATACGACGCTTTTGTGATCCATATTATGTCAAAATCACAAAACACTAATCACCAACAATATGTTCAATATGAGACACTCACTGATAAAACCTTTATTTCATGTGACTTTTGTTAACCTAAAATCACTAAACACAATGGAGCACCACAGTGCCGCTTAGAAAACCACGCTCGGAACGTCTACAACAGCTGAAAAATAACTGAGTGCCATTTTAGCACACTGTATTTCAAGAAACAGCGGGGTAAAATCCTCGGGTTTCAAGTTTGTTTTTGTATATCGCTCTCTCATTTTTACACGAAAGATATCTTTGGGAATAAGAGAGTAAGATGCCTGTGATATGTACAGTATAAATATTATAAACAGTTTCAAACTATCGCCATCTTACGGGAAAATTAAGCACTAAGATGACGATTTGTGATGAAGACATTATAGGTATATATTATTTTCTCCTGTGTTGATATTTGATTTAAATACAAGAACAGTTGTACATATAATATTAAAATTAAAAAGAACATAAGAAAATCGTTTTATAATAATCATTACAAATAAATGTGTTTGACAATTTTAATTCGTAAACGGTTTATCAAGGTTGACGTTCCGATACAATTGTTTTTTTTATATGAACGCCAGGTATAGCGCCTTAAGTCTTAGCGTAGCTTAATATGAAATAATCTGGTATAATTAAAATGTGTATATTTTTCAAAAAAGAATTAAACGTAATTAAATCAATAGCTTCTAACAATGGATACTCCCCAAATATAGTAAACAAATTTGTATCGAAAAAACAGAAAAAAATGTCGACGTGTTGCTTGTACATGTTATTGTCAAATTGAAAATAGTTTTGGTTTAAGATCAGATTAAAAAGACGTGATAAATCTCCTGCTAAGTATTTTGGGATATTTGACGTGTTTTCTAATACTTCTTTCACTTTTTTTCCCCGCCCCATTTACCATTGTATCACATCTCTCCCCACTTCTCTTCCCCTACCCCATCTCTCTTATATTATATTATTTACACTTGTACATAATATATTTTAACAATTTAGTTTATCTTCACCTGACGATGAAGACGGTGGTCTTCGAAACTGGCTGTGAACCTAAAATAAATCTATGGTGAACATAAAAATATAAAATAAGTTTTTTATTTACCTATTTTACCGTTTATGTAAAAAATGGCACCACAAAGTGTAACTAAAGTCTTTTCGAAGATTCAAGAAATAAATTACTCTCCGTTCTCCGTTCAATGAGAATGAATCGTGATTTAATTTTTTTGCATAGCTGCTTCATATTGCTTTAAGATTGAAAACCCGTTATAGTGCTTGCTTTCAAAACAATTTAAGTGCAATACAACAAGCTAAAATAAATCTATGATTGGTTTTAGAACTGTCGTTATAGTGCTTTCTTTCAAAACAATTTAAGTGCAATACAGAATCAACTAGCTAAAATCGAGCTATGATTGGTTTTAGAAGTGGGTTTCTATAGTTCTTAAACTACTTAAAGTTTAAAATTCAAAAGATTCTTTAATTTAACAGAAAAAAGAAATGAATCAAACTAAACTTATTTACGATATCAAAATACTCGTACTTAATTTCTGAAATAACATAGAAGTTTTAAGAGTTAGAATGTTTTACATGAAATATAGAAAAGTAGAATACTGGATCATATTTATTTATTTTAACACTCCATTCTATAACAATATAGAGGGGTTATTGCCAGGCAGGAATCTCTTCCAGCCAACCAGACGAAATTAAATTAAGGAAGCTTCATGGTCACAAAAAATATTCAAATCATTATTTTTATTTGTACAAAATTTATGTACCAAATAAAAATTAAAGTGAGATATCATCAATAAAAAAAAAAGGAAAGGTTGGTAGAGGGGAAAGGAAAATCGTGGATGAAACACGTTACATAACTGAATTGAAATGATAATTAAGATATTGATTACATGTAAAATTGTATACTTTTATTTTTCTTGTGTATCGTTGAAACTTTTATTAAAATAAAATATTAATGACCGACCGTTCGATTGCCATAAACTGAACAAATAAACTGATTTTTCATTATTAAAATGTAAGTTTGAAACTCGGATTTTAAATGTTCGATTATATTTCTAAAATATAATTCTGTACATTTGCTCGCCGTTTATTAAAGTACGAGTATGTATAACTTTTTCCTTGTATATGGTTTATGTTTTAAAAACATATTATAAATTTGGGGTCAATGTGGATTATATGGAAATACAAATGAGCTTAGCTTCACTGGACCATAGTAAAAAATACTAGGTTTCTGAAAAAAAAAACTTGATTATTGAGAAATAAGATTATTAAAAAACTTGATTATTGAGATTAGTGAGAAAAGTGGTTTGGAAAAATGTAAAACTAAGAAAATGGTATTTTTTTCTTATATCAGAAAGAATAAATAAACTAAAGAAAAATATAAAAAAAATTCAAATAAATCGAATAGTTTGAACGCAATTTATAAAAAAACTTTATCTAGAAAGTTGATTACAAATACTGTTATTTGTACGCGAAGTACTTTGGATCTATCTTTATGATTAAACCATTATTTATGATTATTGTTTTCATTAAATATGTCTATTGTAATAAATATTCCTAAACAATCCAAAACTTGACGTAAAAATATATTGCTATTCGAGAGAAGCAACACAGCGTGTGCTTCAAACAAGCGATTTCTGCGCAAAGAGCCAGTGTGGTAATCCCGAGACTATACATTTTTTTTCAGTGATCGTAGTCTGTACTAGGCATGTTGCGGATGCAGATTTTTTAACATCCGCGGGTGCGGATGCGGATTTTTGAAGGCTCACATTCGCGGATGCGGATCTTAAGATTTTTTTAAAGAAACTTTGTATGGGTGCAGAAATAAAATAAAAAGATAGTAATCTTCAATATTTTTATTAAATAATTAAATATTTAGTAATTAAAGTTAAAAATTGGTGCATTATATTTATTAAAAGTAATATCGCCGCCTTTTCAGATTCCAGTCTGTTTCGCAAAGGTTCATAAATTAAACCCGCGCTACTGAACAACTGTTCACTAGAAACACTGGCTGGTTGTGGCGATAAAAATCTGCGTGCTATTGTTGATAATATTTTCAATTCTTCTCGATGAACGCTCCACCATTTAAGGGGATTTTAATTTATATTGACCCTTTTTTTATTGCGGTAAGATAGCAATTCCTTCTTGAGTACAGCGTCAGCGCTACCATTTTCTGGTGTTTCTTGACTCTCATCTTCCCTTGACGAATCCAGCATCATGGCAAGATCGTTATTTAAGCATGGCTTTCTGACCGTACCGGACGTCCCTGGTTGTTCCGTATCTTTTTCCGAGGAATCTCTCATTCTCATTCTTTTAGCCCCTTCGGAATTAAGAGAACCTGAAACGTCATCCTCAGTGTTTCTCATCTTCAAAATATCTTCTTTAATCTTTTCTTCGGTCACTGGTGTAAAAAACTTGTGCTTATAGCGAGGGTCTAAGTAGGTGGCGATGATATATAAATTGTTCTCTTCCAACAAAGTAGAAAACTTTGCTGAAAGTTCAGTTTTCAGAGTCGGTACGGCCAGTCGAATAGGATCAAAATCGTGTGATCTTGTTAAATAATTATCAAGTTTTTTCCAAGCATTTGAATTATTGGAACTACAGATTAAATAAGGGCATGAGAGTTGCTTAGTTCCCGCGTGGCTTCCTCGAAAGGTTTTAATAACTCAATACAACATTTAATGATTTTCCACTCTTCTGGCAAAATAGGGCCACTCTCACTGTCATTGATATAAAGACTTAAATCATCCTTTATCTTTAAAAAACACTCAAACATGTAAAATGTATTGTTCCATCGCGTTATACAATCTTGGAACACTTTGAGATGCGGTTGATTCAGTCTGTCCTGAATTTTTTGCAGTTGTTTCTGAGCGATAGTGGAATGGTTAAAATTTTAAACAACTGCAAATAGCAAGTTGCATCTTGTAGACTGCACAATCCATGTCATTGAATGCTGCTAATCGCATAGCTTTTTTCATATTGGAGCCTTCGTCTCGAGTTAGGCAATGCACTTGTTCTTTTTTAATATTCCATTCAGAAAGCATCGTGTCAAAATTTTCAGCAATTATGTCACCAGTGTGACGGTCGTCAAATGTCTCGCATTTCAATACAATTGCTGATCTATCAAAGTTTTCTGCTATTCCATGACAAGTCAGGCTAAGCAAAAAGGCATTTGAGCTTAGATCCGACCAAATATCAGAAGTAAACGACATGTAATCAAATTTTTCGATCAATTCTTTAACTTTTTCAGCAACTTTGTCATATAGTTCCTTACACATAAAATCAGTAAAAAAATTGCGCCCTCTAAAATTATATCTTGGTACTAATTCATGTATCAGTCTGCGAAAACCAAGCCCCTCCACAAAGTTAAACATCTGCATTTGCATGAACATCCGCATTGATTATTGCGGATGCGGATGCAGATGTCCAAATCCATGCGGAAGCTCCGCAATTGCAGATGCGGATGTGAATATCCGCAATATCCCTAGTCTGTACCGACCGTGCTCGTAACAATTAGCTTCACGCCAAGCAAGCAGGCGGTTTAGATTCGTTTCCTAGCGTGTTCGCTTCCTGACTGGTCTTTTTTTAAATTATTTTACAACAGAAATTATGTTCTTTTAGCGTATATGCTGTTTATTATAAGTTCTTATAGTATTTTTAAGCAATACTAAAAAAGCGCTATATAAAACTAACAAAAACTAACTCTGCCTAACAAAAAGCTGCCGCAGATTAAAACTGTCGCATCTCGGATATTAAATTTTTTTACCATCGGAACTTTGAGTTTAATCCGTCAAGAATGTGTGCTTGAATGAATAAAGTGCAGAAGGATGCATACAATAAACCAATATACGCACGGGTGTCTTCCATTCACAGGATAACTGACATATTCGATCACAAGTTTGATTTTCAGGGCATAAGTTTTGTCAAAAGTATTATTTGAACAAAAAAATATTCTTCATTTTACGGGATCCTGCTTAGCGAGGAAATGTAAAATACTCAACTTGTTTATCTGTGTAATAAAATGTGTCATATTTCTTTTCGTTTTGGGTTGATTGGCATGTGAACTGTTTTTATTTATTACCCCCATATTCAATGTCCGTGGGCTTATTTTTAATGTTTTCTAAGTGTCAACTATATTTTGCCCATATTAATATTATTGAGCGTAATAATTATACATATTTCAAGGAAACATCACTATTATTGTATGAGAACATGGATTTAAAAAAATTGGAAAGACATGTTCATTCAAGAAATAAATTGAAGTAATAATTGTAACTTATTTATAACACCATTAGTTTTTATTACTTAAAAAATATGTAAAAACTTGCTATGTTGTGCGACATTTAAAAAGTTTCTCATGTAGCTCTAGTGAGATAGCAGCCTTAGAATTTTCGCTTACGCCATCTATAATAAAAAAGGTAAGCATCAGTGTTGCCAATATAACAATGTACTGTTATTTTCCAAAATCTTTTACCAGCGGCGTGGACGGTCGAATCATGATGTTAGTAAACTTCAAAATTTGAAGTCCATTGAATATTTTTAGTATGAAAAGTATAACCACAGCTCAGTAATATTATGCAGTTTTGATTTGTGGTCTTTTACTTCAATATTTCATCTTATGGTTGTATTATAATTCAGTCAAAATACCGTTTTATAAATCCTCTTGTGCGGTGCATTGTGTTTATGGTATGACAAAAGTGACGTTTATCGCTTGTGAATTTCTTAATTAGAAACGTATTTTAATTTTGGTGCAGTGTTTTGTAAGAAAATAATACACTTTCAAAGTGCAATGTAATTATAGGTTAAGGCTACCGATCTCATTTGTTTGGATTTAAGTGCCTGCATTTTACAATGTATCCAACACCGGCGAGGCACCCCGCATCTGCGGTAAGTAAATACGAGAAATGTGCTATGTCGAAAGCACTATTTATTTCATACACCAGTGTCTATTTGAAATTTATCACGTTTCAAGTTTGTTAACGACAAAAACATTTCACACGCGGGATATCCGTTACGAACATATCTGATGTATTGTCATTTTTTATGACATGGAATTTCTGCCTGTCATCGAAATGATTGAATTGAAGAATATTAACTTTCAATATTTGTTTTCTTAATATATATTTAATTAATAATTAAAGATTGTTAAATAATATTTGTAACAACGTGTTGTCGTAGCTCAATACGATATTGATACACTTTATGGTCAACTCAGTAAGATTTATCTAGTACACAAAAGTATTCATGTTTAAATTTTAATTGTTTAAGGAAATCATGACCGTTAAGATAAACAATGGAAACTTACAAAAAAATGTAATGGAAGTAGTGATTGATTATGAAATGTAGATTTTGGTAATGTCTATTCCCTAATCTCATCTAACATGTTTTTTTTGTTCCAATGATTCTTAAATTCATGACAATAATCTAAATGTTACCCTTATTTCAAATTCAGGACTGTAAGTCATCATTTGGATTGAAATACGGGATTAAAGATAAAGTACAGCATTCCCATTTGGTTTTAAAAAGTAATGATGGATAGAGTTGACTATTTATTATCATAAAAATAATTCTGCCTCTTTTAGAACGTTGAGTAATGACTAAAGTGAAGTAGATAACATTTTTGAATGCCAATATGAATAGTTTTTTTGGAAAAGTTGAACCGAGTTGGTTAAAATTTGATGAATAAAAAGAATTGAAAATAGAAGTTTTGAGTAAGGGGATTTTGAAAAGAAAAAGGTCTGCGTTTACTAACATCACACTGTAAATCTTTAAGATCTCCACACTCTTTTATTCCTTTTACTTACTATAAATATGTCAAAACAGTGATCATGCACGATGCAAAAAAGATAATTACTGCATGTATTATTAGGCGAGTCAAAAGTATTAAAAAAATCATAACCTTACATACATAACATCACACCATTTCACTGTGTGGACTATCATTTTAGCATATTATTCATAACCTTCAATCTTTTAACTATCTGAAACTAGGGATAAATTTCTTGTTTAAAATCTGTTGTTCGAATAGTAGTAGAAATAAGTTTACTCCGTTTTCAGAAACATCAGAGAAAAAAATATATTATACGGCAACTTCCGTGTCGTAGTTGGTAGAATGTATGACTTTCAACCCTTGGGTATCAGATTTTTCTTTATGGAACCTGAAAAAATAGGTCTTAATCTGATTTTGCACATAAGGTCTCCTAATATTTTTCTAATTGAATATAAGAGATTTGACAATAAGGTCTGTATTTTGTACTATTTTCAAGAGAATCCTAATACCATACGAGGGTTGCTACTTAAGTTTTCAGACAGACAAGTAAAAACAAATATTTAATCATCGAAAATGGCTTTATTGTTTTTCAAAATACTCTCCATGAAGATCAATACACTTTTGCATGCGTTTGAACCAATTTTCAGAGCACTTTTTCCACTCCGAATATGGTAACTTCAAAACATGCGTTTTGAACGCATCAACCGCTTCTTCAGGCGTCGAAAAATGTTGACCTCGCAATTTATTTTTGATGTTTGGGAATAAAAAGAAATCATTGGGTGCCAAATCAGGGGTGTACGGCGGATGACCCATCAATTCGATGTTTTGAGTGTTCAAAACGTTACTTATTTGAGCCGATGTGTGAGAGCTCGCATTGTCGTGGTGGAGAATGATCCGTCTTCGGTGGTTGGTTTTCCTCATTTCCCGAACACTTCTGGCAAACAAATTGTGGTGTACCATTCAGAATTGACCGTACGATGTTCCACTAAAGGCACTGTTGCGACATGACCATTTATACCGAAGAAACAAGCCACCATTTCCTTCGAAGTGCTTCGTGCGCGAACAACTTTGGTTGGATTTGGCTTGTCTTGAAAGACCCATACAGTTGACTGCTGTTTAGTTTCTGGCTCATATGCATAGATCCATGATTCGTCACCTGTCACGATCTTATAGACATCTTTTGAAGCACCGCGATCAAATTTTTTCAACATTTCTTTGGACCAATCGACATGAGCCTTTTTTTGAGCGATTGTCAAATTATGCGGTATCCAACGCGAACAAATATTTTTGACACCCAAATGTTCATGCAATATTGAATGTATGCGAGTGGAACTTATGCCCACATGACGATCTTGCAATATCAGTTCACGCACAGCATTAATGTTTTCTGGCACAACAACCGATTTTGGACGACTTTCACGAAATTCGTCCTGGAGCGAACTATGACCACGATTGAATTCAGAAAACCAGCGAAACACAGTGGCCCGGGATGGTGCTTCTTCACCAAAAGTCGAAGCGAGTTGATCGGCACATTGTTGTTGAGTGAGTCCACGTCGAAAATCATTAAAAATCATCGCATGAAAATATTCACGATTTAATTCCATTGTTGGCCGAGAAAAATTTTTCAAGTCACTGTAACTAACACAAATAGCACTCGTATGACAAAACTTTCTGAGCAAGTATACCATTAAAAACGTCAAACTTTACGATGCTGATGTCAGATTTGACGTATCTACACTAGTGTTGCTATATCTCAAAACTTAAGGAGCAACCCTTGTACCATCAAATAATTAATTCAATATTTTAAATGCTCGTATTTTCTTATCATGAATATAAATTTATTTCTGGTACATTATTTCATAACCAAAATCTTTCGTAGGGCACTTCAATAATCATTTAATATATCTTAAAAGCATTTTGAAAACTCAACTATGCAGGTAGCCTTCAAATATTCCAAAGCCAGAATTATGAGAATCGAAGTCCTGAAGCCCGTTTCTCGTTCTTTAACAAAATAGTTCAGTTTGATTTTACCAACACCCACGCTGTTATGTGTGACAAAATAAGTCCCCGTTCAGCGCAATTTACACTAGATCGAAGTCTTTATTTATTATTAATGAATGTAACGTCACTTAGTGATGAAAAAGAAGCTCAAATAGACTCCTCCTCCTGCTGCGACACACGTGAGTGTGAAAAGAATAGTAGAAATGACGAACTTAAGAGCCAATATCACGGAAGAAGTAAAATGACTCGCAGGGCAGTAAATATACTTATTAGCGGCTTAAGGCCTGGACCAATTGACTACTTTGATCAAGTGGCATCGAAAGATAATTTTTCTGCATTTGAAATTTCTGTGAAAGTACTGGCAACTTGCTGGGCTGTTTGAACTCGAGGAATTTAGCCACTTAATAAGAAGAAAAATAATTGCGCTGTGAGTCATTTCCCTTTTCCCTTGATGTCGGACCATAAGTCTCTCATCATTACTATTGTTTTCACACTCAGGTGTGTCGCCACCGGAGAAGGAGTCTCTTTGAGTCAGTTCCTTCTTCTTCACTATGTGATGTAGCGCTCATAAGAAATAAATAAAGAAGATTTCACGCAGGATGGGGACTTATTTTGTCTTCCCTAACAGCGTCCGGAGGTGGGATCGAACTGAAGTTCGATATTTGACTGTTGGACCTGCAAAAGTTATGTACAAAATAGTATATGTAATCAAAATATCTCGAGAAATTGAATATAATCTAATTAATTTAAAAAAATGTAATTATCATTTATATATTGAGTTATGGCTCATTTTTACAAGCAAGATTCATACTTCTGAGAAGAATCAAAGATAACATCTATCGATTACTGGGCAACAGTGCACTGATGAAAATTGCTGTGCTGAGTTGATTTCGCATTTCAGATTATTCTTCTAAAATTGATTTTTTATAAAACGTAACCTGCTACCTCGGATGACCGATGTATTACACTTTTTTGATGCCAATCATGGTCAGCGTGATTTATCAAATATCAAACACGTGGTTCACTTCAAGGTTGTATTTTTTCTTAAAAATGACGAAAACATAAATAGCATATTGGTTTTGTGGCATACTGGACGTAACCACAATTGTCATAGTAAGTACAATGATAGAATGCCTGCGGTATATTTGAAAATAAATCTTTTTTTTAAAAGTATAAAATATAATCCCATAAAAATTACATAATCTTTTTCGTAAGGTTTTTAGATAATTTTGAACCTATCTATTTTTTTAAACAATTTTTAGCTGTCGTAAAACTATGAATGTCTTATCGAATTTCTTGTTTAGCTCAGCCGTTAAGTGCGGTCAAAGCCTAAAAGAAAAACATACAAACATACATTTTTATTTTCAGAATTAACTTGCCCTTTTATGCTTTTGGTGTGGTTCCCTAAGATTCTTGTAGGGAGGCTTATCAGCCAGCTGATTGCATTTAAAAATAAATGGTGGGTTTCGTTAATCCGGATTCAATGTAAAGTTTTTCTTTACTTTTAAGTTTTAGAGGTACAATAGCAAATTAAGGAAGTAGTGTTGATTCAAGTGTATGACTAATCATTTGCATTACCACATTGACAAGTCATATCTCATTTTGTTCATACTGGAGTGCAATATCCAACTACTGAGTAGACTGACACCATAGTAACAATTTATAGTGCCATTGCATCATATCCTCAAGTTATATATACTGGTTTGTGGATTTAATTTGTGTTTTTTTATAAGACACTTGTTTTCCACCTAGGGTTTAATTTAACCCAGATTCAGATTTGTTTTCCAGTGGTACTCAAATCAAAATACTGAAAGTTTACTTCTTTCTTTAGAGAGGCAGCGAGCCCTCTCGGCAGGAAAAACAACCGTCCCACAATAGCTTCCAAAATCCTTGCCCATCGCACCAAAGAGCTTCTTCCTGCTTTAACAATAAACCATCTAGTGAAAAGACTAAAAACAAAAATCACCCGGCTACTCTTATGTTACATTTTTCCATTTGGTATTGTGAACATTTATGATGACAATCTTCAGTTGAAAATTATTTGCCTACTCTAGTGTTTAAGTATTGCCATAGCACAGTGGTAAGCTTGCTTGCTTAGCACCCAAATGTCCTGGGTTCTGTCTTTTGCAATTTCCGTATTGGATTTACTTTGAGACTTTTTTTAACTAAATATCTAAATATTTCTAGGCAAAAGGTTTATTAATATAGTTATCACAAGAGACAACACAGATTTTTTGTTGTATCCAATTAATAGGAAATATTTGAAAATGGATTCTCAGTAAAAGAATACAAAAAAAATAATTCCATGAATTTTTACAACTATATCAACAAAAATCCACAATATTAAATTGACCTTTTTGTTTTCTCACAAAACAGGTTCAGCATTGTATAATTCTTAACATCCAATTACTTGGAAATATTTCTACATGCTAAGTGATGTGCAAAAACAAAGCAACTAATTTTGTAAGAGTTTTATGCCAATAATGCAAATATCTTAATTGATTTTACATTTGTTCGCTTTCCAATGGAAGATAAATATTTTGTCAGATTACCCAAGTAAGGTCATCGAACATTGTCAGCTATCCTTGGTTCAGTTAGTTCATGTTATAGACTGTAGATGTCTCAAGTTAGTGAGATAATTATTTCATACATACCCTTTTTATTTTAATGAGGGCTTTTGCCTCAATGAGCCATCACTGAATTGTTGGAACATTGAGGCGAAATCATGCCTAATAAACTCTGAAAGCCTCTCATAAACTTACTTGTTAAACAATCCCCTGGTTTGATTCCTGGACTGGTTTTATTTTCTGGGTACAATTTAATTTAAAATTATATTTTTCTGTAGCTTTTATGTTGCTTTATGTAAACTTTAAAATTGCTTTCAAACAATCAAAACATTTCAAACAATCAGAACTATATATATTAAATGTCGAGCTAAGATAGCAGTTTGTTGGGCCAATGGCAGACATTATTTTTCAGAATCAATTGTCTGCTTGTTTTGTTCCAACTCATAGTAAAAGTTTCCTTTCCAATTCCACCAAACATGAAGCATGACCTTTATGGATGTGCCAACCTGATTTCTGTTGATGTAAAATGCAGGTTCAACATATTTAATTCAGGATTTTTTCTTTGAATATTGCTGTAACTCATTATTTCTATTCACCTATCACAAATTACATAAAAAAACGTTTATCGCATAATTTGTAACTAACCAAGCGAGTGTTTTAGGTGGTTTTACAGTTAATTTTGATATTCGACACAGACTACTTATTTGTCCTCTAATCAAATATGGGGATTGGATTTAAATACGATGTATTTTTATTAAAATAAAAAAAAATATATAAAGATTTAAAGTTAAAATTTGCATCTTCCAATTTGTTAGTTGCGATGTTGATTCCAATTATTTGAAAAAGGTTTTTGTCTGGTTTTTACTTCATGCCTTTTTTACATCTTAATGGTTAGTCAGAAGAGATTGCCACATTTAAATACACATGCCAGGTTGTTCTTTATGTAGTGAAAGTGTTATATGATAAAATACAATCTTAAAATTTCAATCATATTTTAGTATCCATAATCTTGCGATACTTTATTTTTTGATGACTTTTTGCTGTTGAGCAACTTCAAGGATGATGACGTATCTAATTTTTGTTTCTTTTTCAATGCCTCCAGATTCTGCTCCACAGGTAGACTCATTATATAGGTCTTTGTATAAATTTTACCATTAATTTATAACGGCGGAGAAAATGTAATGTTTTTGAAAACCAAGTGTTTGTAATGTTTGCCAGCGCCCCCTCAGTTGCATAACTTGGTTGTTTGTAATTTGCGAAGCTGACCTTTCAAACCTGCCTCTGATGCGAAGTTATATTGAACTCAGGGTTCATGATTCATTATAAACAATGTCTTCAAATTTTCAAATTTATTCTATACATAATATGGATTTTCTTGAAAAAAAAACATTTTGCCCTCAATTTAAGTATAATATCCGAGTTTATAAAAAAAATTAAATGCTTTAGGTATCACTTTATTCATTAGTTGAATTTATTTCTGAAAAGTTCAGCATTATAGGCGTTTGTTTAGGACTTGACAAAATCTTAATAATTAACAGATAAAACTTGGAAATTGTATTATGAGCCAGTTAACAGACTGAAAAATTTACTGAGTTTGTATTATGAAATTTTTGAAATCTTGAGTGATTCGAAAAAAACACTGATATGTAAGGACTTCATTTTTAATAGTGTGCATAATTTCTCATCGGTTTTATCTGTCAAGTAATTATTTCTTCTTTTGTTTTATACATTGTTTCTTCTGGTTTCAAAGGTCAAGAGCTTCTAGTTAAGTTGGTTATATCATATAAAGTAAACAGCAAATCTAAATTATGCAGAAAAAATAAAACATGATATTTTTCATCATGAATGTATTATACGAAGTTTGTTCTTAAAAAAAATCTGTAAACTTTTTTTTAATCTTTGTTTTTATTTTACCACTCCCCTGGTTATAATGCAGATTAGTGGGGTATTTATTTAACCTGATTTATAAGACAACCACGGTATATCTGAAGGCTATAATATTATTCTTAACTCTCCGGAAACAGTAGAGATATATGGTGCATACAAATATGTGGTCTAACAGACTATTAAAACAGACTTTATTTCATCAGAGTTGTATTTCAGTGAATTGTATTTATTAAAACTCAAAAGTTTTCTGTTTGACTTCAAAATGATTAAACAATAAAATGAATAATCAAAGTATTATAAATTATATTGATTACTATTTTGTATTGTAATATTTTTTTTATCATAGAGTTGCTGGAAATTATGATTCTGAGTATTATTTATTTATATCATAATTTACAATTTATATATAAGTTAAGTATCGTGGGATGATATTTACCACAAAATAAAGTTCACATTATTCTCATAATCTTGATTTTATACGAGTAGAGTGAAGTTTTACTATCTGTCGATAAAAACTCAGCTCAATTTTTCTTTTTACATTTGTTCTTATTCTGTCTGTTGTCCTGTTTAAAGCTATATTATTTCATTATTACCATCATGCCATATACTTGTTGGGGTAGGCAGAAAGAGCAGATCTTCTCTTTTTACAATCTTTTCATAAATCTTTGGCTTTTATCACAACCATACACCTTGACATGCATCATCTCCTATTTTTAAGACTATTCAATCTCCTCTATTTCATTTATTTAGTCATGTTAAAGTTTTATAGGTCTTCTCAATGTTTTCGTTCCTTCTATACTATTTAAATTAGTTTTATTTACGAGTATATATAATTTAAGAATTCATAAACATTTTAAAGGTGAATTTTGAGCAGTGTCTGATGATGTTCATAGCCTTTAATAATCTGTTGCAGTTTATAATGGAATGATGGTTTAGGGGTGTGCCCTCTGGGAGATGTGTTACACTGTGATTGTCTGTGTCTCACAGTGTTAACTGTTGAGTTGAGATGTATGAGGCGAATGGACACTACCATAATTAGTCTTTTGGAGGGCCTGATAGCATAGAATATACTTCCTCTGCAGTGTAGGTAATCTGATGACATATATCTATTCAAGATGATTTTTAAGTTCACATTATTTGAGAGTAGTAATACCATAATTTATGTGCCTTTCGAATGAATTTTGGACACTTAATTAATGGTGTCATAAAAAAATGAATGTATAATGTTAATCAAATGTGTTGTTAATGCCACTTTGAAAAACTTGCACTGTTAGAGGTACTTTTAAATCTAAAGTAGCATACTACTCAAATATTCTAAGTAAAAAAGTAGTAACGGTGGTGCTTCACAGGTACTCTTGAACAAAGTGGGCAACTTTTAACACATTATTTAACAAAGCTGTTAATACATTCTCCGAGTGATGCGTCATTAAATATATAAAGTTTTGAACTTGTTTTTTACTATTTGTACTAACTCATATCGCAGTAATGTACTCAGATTAGATATTTGATTATCATTATTTAAATTTTAATGCTCTTGTAATCAACTGTTAATATTAATGTAAACATAAACTGAATTTATTTTTTGATTATCCACTGTTATGTTAGTAACAATTAATTATTAATAATTCATTCATACAATTCCCATAGATACTGGTATAGAAAGGTGAGTTCGACTTTTTTACTCATTTAAACTACATGAATTTTTATCTTATGCTTAGTGAATTGATACATACCATCATCCCGTGCCACTTTTGGTGCGAGCAGAGGAGAGATTGGCACGCCTTTTAATCTAAGCATGTGGCTCTCGCCTCATCTAGATCTATACATCTCATAATTTCTCTTCTATTTCTCATTCTTACCTTTCTTTTTAAAATTTTCCCATTACCTTCTTTTCTTTCTTTGGTCTACCTTTTCCTCGCTCTTCATTTATTTCAAACATATACATGCATTTCTTTGTTTTGTAAGATTACGATACTCATTATCTCAATGCGGCTAAACCCTCTCGAGAATCCTTTCATTAACAAACAGTTATATTTTATCCTTTCATTCCTTAGTGTATCATACATTTTAATGCCAGATATTCATCGTCAGGCAATCGTTTCTGCTTCATTTATTATGCTCTTATCACATGCATTTTTTAACTTTATTTCAATTCAGATGTGTACATGGTTCAAAATGGTACACCTGGCGGGCTTATTGCTAC
Source organism: Odontocerum albicorne (assembly GCA_949825065.1). Classification (NCBI taxonomy): domain Eukaryota; kingdom Metazoa; phylum Arthropoda; class Insecta; order Trichoptera; family Odontoceridae; genus Odontocerum; species Odontocerum albicorne. The sequence continues at coordinate 25,818,526 of OX463853.1, read as the reverse complement.
ACAGCAATTTCTTCCAACCAACCAGCCCATCTTTGATACATTTAAATGTTCAATTAATGACAGATTTTAAAAGAAACATGAATTCCTTTAAATTTTAGTAAATAAAAACAATCAAATGCTTAATCTCTATCAGTAATGGTAGAACTAGCGCAAAGGAATTCGTTTAAGGGTAAGGAAGGGAAGTAAAGGAAAATTATGAAAGGGTATTCTGAGATATGTAATATTTTTACAATTCTCTTTTAAATGTAAATTAGGATGGTTAACATCTGATTAATCTTGGAAGTTCGTTCCATAATCGCGCCGAGTGAACCACAAATGAAGATGTCTAAAATGTAGTGTGATGTGTTGGTATGTACAAGCCTCATCGTCTGATCGACGAGAACTGCCAGGTTCTTAAAGATTGTGGAATTTTTGAAAAGAAGATATGAAGGAAAATTGGGATTGTTAAGCACGCAAAATAATATGAATCAATGATTATTTACATTAAATAAATCATTAAAAAAACAATGGTGTCAGTGGTTTATAGCATATACATAAATTTAAACTTTATTTATTCAACGTAATGGGTTGAAAAATATGTGCTAGTTTTTCCGAATGGCGTGTTGAACAAAATGGTAACATTCAAATTGGACATTACACCAATACCTCGATTTACAGAAGATATAAGTTTTTGGATGAAAATTCAGTATACCGGATTATTTTTACATACATACCATTACGTTAGTTCTCTATCGGGGTAGCCAGAGAAAACAGAGTACCGGACTTTCTTATGTCGACACATTTCTTTTGCCTTTTTTACACCCCTTCATATAATGAACTGTCAGACTTTTTACGTTTTCTTTTTTTTAATATTTTTCACTTGATTCACCACACTGTGTGGTCTTTCTCTACCATGCCTTCCACTTATGTTTGCACCATATATCTATCTTTATTCATTCATTCGTTCTACAGTATATGCCCAAACCATCTCAGAGTGCTCTTCTTCATCTTAATCAACCTTATGCTCACAATTATCCCTGATCACTTCATTCCGTATTCTGTCGTACATTGTCAATTCATGTATTTTTCTCAGTGTACGTATTTCTACAGCATTTAATCGGCTCCTTTCAGTTTTTTTCCACGTCCACGTTTCACTCTCATACTCGAAAATAATTTTATGGTTCTAAAATAATCTTAGCCAATTTTCATACTGTCCGGTTGGAATATATATTTTTAGTGTCTCATTGACTTTGTTTCCTATCGCTACACACTTTCTATATTATTATACATTTATTGTACAATACAACCTGGTGTGCTTATTGCCATGTCGCAATATTTTCCAACAATATTCACCAGATTCGATGCAGCAGTCATCAAACCCTAGGTTATTTACAAATCTTTTTTATAAATTTCCTCAAGAATCGGGTTGGGGTTTGTTTTTCGTGCACTAATCTTTCTCCTTCTCGTCTTGAATCGTTCCATCTATAAATTTTAAAAATCAAAAATCGTAAAAATATTCCCTAAATCGTTTTCCTGTAAGACGATGTAGTGGATATTTTATTCAATTCCGTTCAAAAAAGGTTCGTAAAACGAGATTCTTATATATGTCCTTTAGTATGTTTTTAGGTTACATGTTAATATTTTTTATATTAACGATCAATTCAACTCGATGGTTAAATAAAATAAATGTTTGATATTAACAAATTTTTATGCCGCTGAATTGAGGCAGCAGCTGTAAAAAGAGGTTATCTAAACATTGTATTTATCATTATTAGGTAGGTAGTTAATTACCTAGATTCTTCTTCTTCCCAGTGTCATGTCAGGTCCCCCCAACGTTGAATATCACCTGAGAGTAGACATCTTTGTCCCCGGCAGCCCGAAAAAGATCTCCAACGCCCCTTATGCCAGTCCAATCACGTATATTGCGGAGCCAGGAGATTTGCCTTCTGCCAACACCTCTTCGGCCTTATATTTTGCCTTGGATGATCAGGTGCAGTAATTTGTACTTTGCTCCTCTAAGTACATGACCCAAGTAGGACACCTTTCGGATTTTAATATTAGTCAGCAACTCTCTATCAACTTTGGCTCTTTGAAGAACCCTTGTGTTGATGACCATATCCGTCCAGGGTATCCGTAGCATTCTCCGGTGCATCCACATTTCGAATGCTTCCAATCGGTTCATACTACTAACTTTGAGGGTCCATGATTCCACTCCATGCAATAACACTGATATCTTTCCAAATATCAGAAGCCGTGTTGTATCGCATTACACTTTCGTTGTATACAGTACAACCTGGCGGGCATATTGCCATGTGACAATCTGTTCAAAGTAACCAGGAAGATGTTAAAGAGCAGTCTTGCCAGTTTAAATATTCTGGTGCATGTTAGATATTTTATAACTTATTAGCCTCATTTTTACATTCCGGTTTTCATTTTACTTTCCTCATTAAAAAAACACGTTTCTCTACGATCTGTTAATAAAGGGTATTACATTTTTTCGGACACATATCGAGACACTATGTTCCAAGTCTCGAAAATACCGTCATGCTAGCTAGGCAATGTTTCTGGTAGGAGACGAAGGGGCCGCGCCCCTTTGCGTTGGACCGACCAGATCAAGGACGTTACCAACTCCATTCTGTCCGAGACTTTACATCTGGCTGGAGACAGAAATGGTCGGAGAAATATTGTGCAGTCCTCATGAAGATCACGACTATTAACCATCAATTTAACGACTAGAGAGAGAGAGAAAAAAAAACCGCCTGGAAGTGATATTAACGAAGCAGTGCCGTACACGTAATTATTTTGAAAACTCGTTTATTATTATAGTTGTGATACATATGTATTGTTTTCTTTCATGTATTAAAAAGTGAGCTTAAAACTGATGTGTTAGGTATGGTGGAAAAGAGCTTGTTATAACGGTTTGGAATGTCGAACCGGATGGGTGCCGAAGATAAGTAGGAGTCTTGGTAGAGGGTAACAGGGAAAAGTATGGTTGGATCAAAGGAACAACATTAAAAAACGGGAAGTTAACGATTAAGAGAAACATAATGAACTTTATAAGAAGATGTATGAATTTAGAGGAGGCGAAGGAAGTATGTCGTGATAGGCAATTTTGCCATTCTGTGCTTTCTAACTACCCCAACAGGGAAATGACGTGATGGTATGTATGCATTTAAATGTTGATATTTACACTATAACATACGTTATAAAAACGTGAAATTATTTCGATGTGGGAAAAAATGTGTTAATGCTTGTCTATAGTGTAATACTGAATACGCATCTGGACGGTTGAGTCTCCTCTTGTTTCGGGATTTTTTCTCAATTGGAAGGGTCTTATAACGTGATCTACCCTTTGGTGGCTAATCCTTAATTATGGTAAATGAAATAAGTAGTGGTGTACACTCTGTATTTCCAGTTAATGTAGAGTTTCTATTGAATCTTATAGAATCGTATGTTTTATGTGTAGATTATTATACCAAATGTAGCAAAATATTATCATCTACTTGTTTATTGATATTCATCTACCCAATACCCAACGACCAGTTAGTAGGGAAAAAATCAACATCTACCGTTTAATAATTTATATTAACCCAAGCCACAGTATAAGAGATATCTAACGAAAGATGAAGGCTAGTCAGAGAGTGAATTATATGATGGAAGAGCAGCGTGAAATAAGGAATGCGAGTCGAAGAACTAATACGGGGTTGGGTCGCGGAGCGGCCAGGGGCGGAGCCCCTAGTAATTCTATAATTCTAATATATAGCACTATTTGTATTCTGGTGCCGTGTCTATGCGTTGGCATCCATCGTCTTGAACAACAGAAAGTATCCACCACTTGTTCAAATCGGTTCTGGTCCCTCGATCAACTTCCGGATATTTATCAACCAAGAGAGCCCTTTCCTACCCGGCTATCGATTCCCTACAAGTTTACACTTCATATTTTTTAATTTCATTTTCGGAGTATTTCAAGAGAAGCAAATCTGGTTGCTCATAATGAAACCTTGGTCCTAACATTAGGATATGCAAGCCAGACATGGCAAAAAGTGGTAAAAGTAAGATAAATGCGGTAGAAATGAGAGCGTTGCGTAGAATTTGCGGAAAAATAATATATGACAGAATAGGTATGAGGACTTTGGAAAGAATGCGGGTTTAAAGAGTATAGAAAGTATTAGAAGTTTGGGAAGATCTAGAAAAACGTGGCACGATCAAATGAATCAATATCTGATAGAGGGAAGAGTCCTTTATAATAGGAAAGTATGCATGACGAGGTGTATGGACTTGGCCGAAGCGAAGAGTGTGTACTAGGCTACAATTGATGTGGATATCTGTTATCTCTGTCTAACTTTCGTATAAAGTGCTTCAAGTATTGTATTTTACGTCGTTTGGCTAGATTGAGGAGCTTCCTATCCTCGCACAGCACATCCAGATTGGTTTCATTTCTACTATGGTATATTCACGATTGACTTTTTAGATTTTATAGACCGATAGCATCTCATTTCAAAGTTTTCAAGCTTGTTCATCGCAGCTACTGTGAGTACTACTACGAATTCCGTGGCCTAGTTGTTAAGACGTTGGTCTTCCACCCGAGGGTTTCAGATTCAATTCTCGATGCTATCCAAAAAAGGTACCACCGTTATGGTTAAAGAGTTTGTCTGGTGACAATACTTGCGTGCTAGACGTGGCCGAGTATTGTTGCTTGTCCACTTCTGGTTGTATTTCTAACGCATACGATGGCGAACTGTTAGTTACTTGCTTACACTTAACTCGAAGACTCAATTATTGGGTCGGAAAAAAAAAGCCACATCAGTTCGGGTATGTTGATAGGTACCATAGAAATTAATAAAACTGTGACAGTCTGTGTTTCGCATCCGTTCTATAAATCTAAGAATTTTCTATTTTCGGTCATATATCGTATGTAACCTCCGTGGCCTAGTTGGTAAAACATCTCTATCAATCTGGATGTGTTGTTTTTTGGTTTACGTTGGATCACCGTTTTTTTAATGGGTTCCTGGTTTCATTTCAATTCTTTAAAACACCTTTCTGGTTAGTTTGTAATAAATTCGTCAGGTTGTACTCAATACAACGAAAGCGTAACACATTACATGTTATTTGGTGATTGTTTTAATTTTGTGTTCGTCTTTTATGTGAACGCTTAAGTATTATTGGCAATCATTCGTAAAAAAATAAAGTTTATTTCGTTCGGTTTATCATTTAAAAAAGTGAGTTGGCAAATCGTGTGACCCAAATTGGCTTAATGTTATGTTGTCTCTCTCTGCAGAGAGACGAGTGAAAGGACGGAGGCACGACTCGGCCATTGTGTGAGATATTGGACATAAATATTGTATACATCCTCTCACTTTTACACCGTTCTTTATCTTTTTTGACAACACACCATATTACAGAGCTATTAGATTTTCTTTTGTGGTGAATCTTCATTTCAACTGGAAGCGATGTTCACTCGAGTTTTTAGGGAATGTTCGCAGATCTTGCGACTGTGGTGATTCGGAGATTTAATCCAGTACAGTACCATTGTTAATTTTGTTATAACCCGGATCGAAGTATGAAGTATTCTGTTTATTCGGACATTTAATATAGTACAGTAGCATTGTTAATTTTGTTTTAGTCCGTATCGAAGTATGAATTATTGTGTTGATTCGGACATTTAATACAGAACAGTTTAATTGTTAATTCTGTTATAGCCCGGCTCTAAGTATGAAGTATTGTGTTGATTCAGACGTTTAATACATTACAGTACAATGTTTAATTTCGGATCGAAGTATGAAGTATTGTGTTGATTCGGACATTTAATATAGTACAGCACCATTATTCATTTTGTTATAATTCGGGTCGAAGGATGAAGTATTCTGTTAATTCGGATATTTAAAATAGTACAGTAGCATTGTTAATTTTGCTATAGTCCGGATCGAAGTATTGTGTTGATTCAGACATTTGATACAGAACAGTACAATTGTTGATTCTGTTTTAGTTCGGATCGAAATATGAAGTATTTTGTTGATTCGGATATTTAATACAGCACACCCATTGTTAATTCTGTTACACGCCGGATCGAAGTATGAAGTATTGCGTTGATTCGGACATTTAATGCAGTACTATTGCTAATTGTAATATAGTCTGGATCGAAGAAATATCATAATATAACACATACCATTAAACCGTTTTCCTGTCAAGGTATGTAGAAAGGACAAAGAAAAAGATTTTAAAGTTTTGAAATTGACGATGATATGATCTGGATGCACTATACGTTTTAACTATAGTGACTACAGAAAACGTACACTCTTTGAATATCTCATTGTATCTTTATTGTTTAATTGATAGTATTATGAAGATGTTTTTATTTATTTAAAAGCTATTTTTAATGTGTAAAGAAGAAGGAAGAATGTTCATTGGCCCTGGGCCTGAAAAGTGTTCATTGGCCCTGGGTCTTCCGAGCCCTGGCCTGTTATGTGCAGTAGTTTTGTCTGCAAATTGTATGAATCATGTTAGTGTTTTGATATTTATATCTATATTTTAAAATCTTGTATTTATGTATTTACTCGCACTATGAATTTAATTGTATTTTTAACAATTGTTTATCGACTGTAAATCAATCAATGAATTAATATTAACATGTTGACGTTTTTTGATTTCATATTTTAATTTAGATCACGTGTAAAAAAGCTCTCTTATCGATCCGGCCTAAATCTGTTTCGAGCTTTTACGCACGATTTAAGCTACATCATCTTTCTATTTCAAGCAGCGACACTTTTTAGAAAACACTTCGTTTGTGATAGTATCTTTCTGCACCGTATAGCAGCCAAGCCAACTCGGTGATATATGGCGGCGGAGATATATCGACCAAAGTTACGTATACTTGAATTAAGTTGAAAGCAGATTTGGTTTGTTGAAAATGGGTGTTTTGAAACAAGCTAGAACCTATTAAAACTATTATTGAACTAGTTAAATGTCAGGTGTGTCCGATTTGCGGTCTGCGGCATCGTTGAATACAACATATTTTTGGATTATCGCTAAGTAATGTTTTTCAGTCAAAGTTTCTGTCTTACAAGAAATATCTGTTGCAGTTTGAATAGATTCCGGTGATATTAGAGGCACTGCGCATATACGAGTATGGTGCATATATGAGAACTTTCCTACTCTCCCCTTTGGATTTGCGGAGTGGTGCAACCACTGCCCGACGTATGCGGGATGGCTTTGTTGAATGAATTTTCGGAAATAAATATTTTCTACGAGTCGACGAATGAATTAATAATTGAACTTGTTGGAAGTCTTTGTAGATCACTTTACAGAAAAAGTCACTTTGTAGAAAAACTTATTTTTTGTCTTTTGTTAATTTGAGTATTAGCTTTAATATTTTTTTATGTATGATATACATACATACATCATGCTGTTGCCCTGTCGGGGTAGGCAGTGAGAACTTTGCTAGACTTTTTTTTATCACGACACACTCTTTCTCCTCCTTTATAGCTTCTCGTACAATTCTCTCACTTTTTACGTTTCCTTCGTTAAAAATATTCACTTGATCTAACCACAAATCTCTCGGTCTTCCTCCATTGGTGGTGGGGATGGTGTGAATAGCGTGGTCTTCTACCACGCTACGCTATTAACACGATCATAACATTATCGTTATACCCAATTACATCTACTTGATGTAATTGGGTGTAACGATAATGCATGTTGTAATTGGGGTTATAACGTGTATGAATAATACAATAAATTAATAAATATAATTTTCTTTTTTTTATTCAAAATGAACGTCCGTAATATAAAAGAGTGCACCCCTCAGCTATTCCCACGGATAAACCATTGTTAGCGATAATGTAGAACGCTCTGAACATGTGTTGTGCTGAATATATTAAACGTTCGGATATCAAAGAGGTTTTAAAGCGCACATCAGGTCGTCCATCAATACGGTCTGAGCCAGTCTCTTTCTCTCTCTCTATACAGAGCTCTCACCTCGGCGTCACCGGGGAGTACCATTGTCAGTATGCACCTGATAACGCGGGCAGGGGCGGAATCGATAGGGCGGCGACACGGAAACGAATTGCCCAGGAGTAGTGGCAGAGGACTCAGGGCCGTTGATGAGGGTGTGGTAAACCCGTTTATCTTTGATTGTTTGAACATTGCTGGATATCGTTTATACCGTGTTTTAGTTATTTTCTTTAGCCCAGCTTTTAATGAAATTATTTTAATTTTATTTTAAACATCGATGTATGTTAAACCATGCTTCATATTTTTTAGCTCCTAGGATTATTTTTAGTATTTTAAAGCTCAAAGATGCATAGAAAGAATGACTTCTTTCGCAGATCATTGCTGAATCTGAGTGTTATTGCACATAGTGGTGGGGATATTATTATCCATAAGTAGTTGCGTTGAAATGCAGAAGTCGTTATGTAGCCAATTGAGTGTGGTTATTTTTTTATTGCTTTTTAAAAAAATATTTGTTCCTTAAACCAAAAAGTATAAATACCATCTATTTCTAGAGTTTTTATTATGTTATTTTCAGTAACGAGAGTATATATATAATATTATAGTAGACGCATGTGATGAGCTAGTTGACTTGAAACAGGAATTCCTAGTTAGTCGGCCAGCGTGTCAATGGTATCTGGGCATGAAAATTAAGCATGGTGGAGAAAGCGAAATATTTTTTATAAAATTATTTAAGTGTAAAATTATTGAATTAAAAAAATAGCTAATCCTTATTTTTACCTGTTTTGAGACAATTGAGGAAACATCACGCTGTATGGAATATATTTTTTAGACTTAATTTAACCAAGCTATATTCATTTGGTTTGATATTTTTGCACATACATAATTGATAAATATTTTTCAATATTTCAAATAAGCAAAAAAATAAAGTTTATGCAAATATGAAAATATCCGAATAACAGTCAAAAGAGACTAATAAAAATAATATATTACTTTTTTTTTAAATGACTTATGCCAGCTTTTACTTTTGTAGCCTGTTTGGTGGCCGAAGTTACTTCGATCGCGCTTTCGTTGGATTTTGACATTTTTTTAAGCCTTGAAGACTTGTACGTCGTCCTCAGTCCTCCGAAACCTCTGAGGCGATCAAATGAATGCCAGCTACTTCGAGAAATCGATAAATATGATATTACACCATGTAAAGTAGCAACGGCCCTGTGAGGAGTGAGTGAGCTGGACCCCCCGAGCACGGATGCTGTGCCCCCCCTGGAGCGCATCTCGTGGAGGGGCCTGCCTGGGGGTGCGGTGCCACGGTGATATTGTAACAAATAATACGGATAACTCTTCGCGCTGCGCCGTGTGGCTAGGACGTTTTTCTTGTCCTGGATTATGTAATTGGTCTCAGAAATCAGCTTGAGATGCAAGCTGTAAAAATAATTAACACGATAAAACGTTGGAATATCAAATGTATATATTCTTTAATATTGTTTGGTAGGGCAGAGATGAAATACCTCAACGCTTTTCTATCCATGCACACATCTCTCGCTTCAGTCACATCCCTACGTCTCGTCATATATGCTCCTGTTTTTCATATTTAATAATAATTCATTATAATATTTTCGTTTATTGATAGAAAAAAAGCAATTCAAGAAAAAAATACACATTAATATAGGGTTTACACGATTCACAACAAACATGTAATCAGAAACGTACTTTTTACCTGTCCCGCAGTTATAATTCCTCCAAGTATCTTCTTTCACTCTTTCCTTGATCTACCTGCATTCGTTCCATATATTTGTTTCGTAAGTCTTTCACAACTCATTTTCTTAATAGGCCCGAACCATTTCAAGTGCTTTCTTAATTCTACTTCTAACACCCATCTCGAACAAACCGTTTTCTCTTATCCGATCATTTCTTACTGTATCAACCATTGTAATATCAGATAATCTACGCAAGGCACTTCTTTATAAAATCGTGAAACTAATGAGAAAATACGAAGTTAATAAATAAAGAGCGTTCCAGCTATCTTTAGAGATCGTTGGTTATCAACTTCGCTAAAGATGAAAACTGGAACGTTCTGGAAACGTCACAAAACGCAATACTATATACGCATCGAAAGCCTTATACTAGGTTAGTCAAAAAGTTTTGAAAGCGACATCTATGGAGCAGTAGAAAAACCAAAATTTCTACGTCATTTTAATATTTCATCTTTCATAAGAACGTACTCATTTCGATCTGTCAATTAATTCTTTGTTTACAAGCCATTTGAAGTTGACGTGTCAGTGTATTTTTTAACAATGGAAAAATCCGAATATCGTGCAGTGATTAAATTCTTTGTTTTGGAAGGTTTATCGGCTACTGAGATCCATGCAAAGATGGTGAAAGTATTAAAGGAGTTTTCTCCTTCATTTCCAACCGTTCACCGATGGGTTTTGGAGTTTAAGCGTGGCCATACAAGCGTTGAAGACGATCCACGCTCAGGACGTCCAAAAAGTGCATCAACACCAGAGATCATCGATCGACTGTGGATGTGATAGCTGACACCATAGGCATCTCACATGGAACAACATGGCATATTTTGGCTGAAGTTTTGGGTTTCAAAAAACTGTGTGCACAATGGGTGCCGCATTTGCTAACAATGCAACAAAAACACGTTCGAATGCGACTTTCTGAGCAACATTTGGAGCAATTTCGAAAGGATAAAAAGGATTTTCTGCGTCGATTCATCACTATGGATGAGACTTGGGTCTATCACCATGATCCTGAATCAAAACAAGAGGCTAAGGAGTGGTGTGAACCAGGCACTTTGGCTCCGAAGCGAGTTCGTGTCCAGAAATCGACCAAGAAGGTGTTAGCGTCAGTTTTTTGGGATGCAAAAGGAATTTTATTGATAGATTATCTCCAAACTGGTAAGACAATCAACTCTGATTATTATTGTGACCTTTTGGACCAGTTGGATGAAAACAATTGTGAAAAAAGACCCGGTTTGCAGAAGAAAAAAAATAATTTTTCATCAAGACAATGCACCTGCTCACACAGCTCAAAAAACCATCGCGAAAATCAGTGAATTGGGGTACGAATTGTTGCAGCATCCACCCTATTCGCCAGATTTAGCTCCCTCTGACTTCTGGCTGTTCTCACACCTCAAAAAATTCCTTCGTGGAAAGCATTTTTCATCAAACGAAGAGGTTATAGCCGTCGTAGAGGAGTATTTTGCAGGCCTTCCAGAAAGTCACTTCCGTGATGGGACAACAAAGTTGGAAGATCGTTGGACCAAGTGTATTGATCTTATGGGAGACTATACTGAGCAATAAAAGTGATTTCCCCCCCAAAAAAATGTATTTTCATTTCCGCTTTCAAAACTTTTTGACTAACCTAGTACGGTTGATATAGTTTGTGAGGTCTTGAGCGTGGTTGCGTTGCGTCTTGAGCATTTTTTTATGATTATGTGCGGTATATTGTGTGATAAACGTTTAAGTCTGTCTGGAGTGATGAGGGGTTTGATTCGCGTGATGTATACATATGTAATTGAGTGTCACTATTTGTCAGGTTGATTAGAATGTGCAACGGGGTTTTATGTAATCAAAAATCGGAAAGAAGCATCGATTTATTTTTTTCATGCTATATGTCCTCAGTGAGATATAGGCAAAAACGAGTTTCATTTGTCGAGTCCCAGGTAAACTAGTTTACCTGGGACTCGACAAATGAAAGGCAACTAACCCAGATCCATTAAAATTGTGTCCAAATTAAAGTACCTGTTGTTTTTTCGTAAATGTTGTATATTTCTTGTCATGTGTAAAATCTTAATGTTAGTTTAAGATAAAGTTTTATATTTTTTGTCAATAATTTTAAGTACTTGTATAACCTGTCACATGTTCATTTGTATATAAAGACACTGTTGTGTCGTTAATTAAATAAATAAATAGATACCAGCGAAAGCCTATCAACATACGAGTATACGTCAATCTTGAGAATACAAAAATTGGGTAATTCCATGTCTGGTTTGGTGGATATTATTAATGTAGATGTCGTTGAGTTCGGGAGGGTCCTTCTCCGGCATTTCCTCAATCATAGGTCTTGATTGGGAGACTGGTTATTCAATTTTTTTTTCATTTCTCATATAATTTCATTTTCTCGTTGTCCTTGAGATATATTTTATTCTTCCTACTCAAGTATTGTATTGTTGATAGAATTTATTTAATTTTATATGATTTTTACTTTTCGTGTTGTACTATATATTGGTATTTTTGTGCATCATATTTTGAAATATATGTGTACGAGTATGTATATTCTGAATTGTAATTATTTTTAAGATGTTGATATGTCACTTTTGTTTTATAATCGTTCCTGTTTCGTTTGTTTTGTCAGTATGTAAATATAATCGTTTGTTTTGTCAGTATGTAAATATAATCGTTACTGTTTCGTTTGTTTTGTAAGTATGTAAATAAACATGCTAAAGAAAGGTTGCTTTTGTCAATAAATAAATGTGTCAAAATTTAATATACTAGGTAAGTCCAGAAAGTAAGTGTACTGAATTTTTGTAGGTTACAATTTTTTTTATTTAAACAAAAAAATTACGTGGTTACCGTAGTACATATGTAAGCTATTTTTCGACATAGTCGCCATTCCTCTCAATGCAGGTGGTGAAGCGATGTATCAACTTTTTGATGCCTTCCTCGAAGTAGTTTCCCGCCAGCCCCTCCGTCCACTTCTCCACCTCCTCCTTTACCTCCTCGTCGGTTGAAAACCTTTTTCCACCCATGTGCAGCTTCAGGAAGGTAAAGAGATAGTAATCTGAAGGTGCTAGGTCAAGGGAATGCGCGGGATGGTTCAGGACATCCCATTTAAACGAGGTGAGCAGTTCCTTCGTGGCGTTGGCCGTGTGTGGTCTGGCATTGTCGTGCAGCAGGCAGACTCCCTTTGTCAGCATGCCTCTCCTCTTGTTCTGAATCGCCCTCCGCAATTTTTTTAGGGTCTCACAGTATCTTGCAGAGTTGATGGTCTCCCCTTGAGGCATATATTCAATTAAAATTAGGCCTTGACAGTCCCAAAACAATTTCGTCAGTCACAATTGAAGGTCTTCCGCTCCTCTGATCATCATGCACAGACGTATGCCCGTTTTTAAACTCGCGACACCACTTGTACACACTCGTATGATTCATAGCTTTATCACCATATACAGTTTTCACCTCATTATAAACCTCAACCGGAGGTTTTCCCTTCCAAACGAGATAACGAATGACGCCCCGTATTTCGCACTTGGCGGGAGATTGGATTGACATTTTTCACGAAACGTGTTGTCGCGTCGACACTTCTCAACGTACTGACCTTGAACCGGTCTCGTTGCGGAGGGGAAGGGTCAGGCTACACGGAAGTGTAGCCAACATGTCGAAAAATAAAATCCATCCGGTCGTGACAGCCTCAGTACACTTACTTTCTGGATACGCCTCGTATATGTGAACAATTGCAAAAAAGCACTCGATTTTGGTGGTACGAGCATATGTATGCGATATAAAAAAACACTAAGAACATCTTCCGACCGAATAGAAAGAGGTGTTCAAGTGACATGGTGAGATGGTGTAATATGGAGGGCGAGAAGAGCAGAAGCTGAATTGAAAGCCGGAGACAACCCAAGTGAGCTTAGAACGTCTGTCGGGAGAACTGGTCCTTAAATTTCATAAAGCAAAGGAAAATAAGAATACTTATAACATGCGCTTAGCATAATACTTTATATAAAAGTTCTTTTCAGTCCTATCCTTGAGAACTTAAGCTCCTTCAAAAAGCTCGTTATGGCATGTGTATCAAAGATAGTTTCTATTAGCATAGCTTTAGATGAACATACAATGCTATTCTTTCCGATAGAACTGAACAACTTAGCATTTACATACAGTAATCTCACCATTTACCGTAGTCTCCGATTACGCAAATTCTCTTTAACGCAAGTTATTATGTTTGAAAGTGTAAATGTATAATAGTGACATCTATTAAGTATTAATTAGGCTTCTAGTCTTTTGGAAGAGTCGTCTAGATTTTGGTAGGTACAATAAATTTTAAGTTCTGTAATTTTTCTTTGTATTAATAAATCATATATATTATATGTCATCAAAATGTGTGTTTTATTAGCTATGAATAAACTTTTATATATGATTATTAAAAAACGAAAACTTTTTATAATTTAGTAAAAATATATCTTGAAATCCGTAAAAAAATACCTATGCCGTTGCGAGTATATATCATTCAATGACTCTATTTACGCGATTTTCATTTACGCTTTGTTTTCCTGGAACTAATTACCCGCGTAAATGGAGTGATTGTCGTATATGTGAAATATTTTTTGTAGTGAATAATTGAGATTTGATTCGCAACGAATCTCAGAATGCGCCATATTCAGACTATATACTCGTACTACGATAGTGATAAAATGTGATCAAAGTTAAAAATGTTTATCAAAAAAGTTGACAGTTTCAATATGTTATTTGAGATTCGGCTGTTTTTAATACTTACGAGGAACACTTAACATAAGTGCAGAGATAAAATTAATTTTGTTGTAGATCAATATCTTTACGGCGATTAAGGATCACTTTTATGTTTGGAAATAACTAAATCCCGGAAGAATTGAAACTTTTTTGTATTTCAAACAAGAGAAATAAATGTTTGCTATCATAAATGACAACTGAAACAAATAAATAAATGTACATTGGATATTTATAAATAAACATTAATGGGAACTATTAATATCTGTATTTGTACTATACCTCGTCAATATTTACTTCGACAGTTTACATTTCGTAACTAAATACTGTAGTAATTCATTAAACAAAAAAAACAAGAAAGATAAAAGTGGCATATGGTTGGCTGAGTAGAGTAAGTATTCTAGGTTTTAACGAGCATAAAAAAAGAACTTCAAACCAGGCATAGTCAAATTCTGCCAAAAATTCTTTCAAATTGCGTATTAATGCCAACATTGATTTATGGAAGTAAAATCTGGAAGTCTTAAATAAATTAAAAGAAGCTGAGTTCATGCGGGGGAAATTCGTCCACTAATGTGGTATGTCAATGTATGACAATAAGAAATTTAGTTATGAATGATAAATGTGAACGACCGATGTGTTTGGCAGGGTGAAAAAGAGTACACTGGAGTCGTTTGACCATGCTGAACGAATATCTCTCAAAAATGGACATTGTGAACCTGCGGGGAAATTACGGTGTAGGAATGACGAGAAAACTAGTTTTGGACCAAGAAAATGAATTTATAAAAGAAGGGAAGGCAACAATGAAGAGAAAACGAAGGAATTCGCATGAAAAGATGTGTGGATGTCGAGGAGGCCAAGGAAGTATGTCGTGATAGAAAAAATTGGCCTTTTGTCATCTGCTTACCTCGACATGAAAACAGTGTGTATATAAAAGTATATTTGAATGTCAGGAAAGATTTTTTAATGCTTATATACGAGTATGTTTAAGAACTGTTACGATGATACAATATTATTTTAATACCATCTTTGATGTATGACAGTGAAACGCAGACGTGGAAAACGACTGAAAGGAGCCTAACAAATGCTTGTACTAAGAATGCGGAATGACGTGTTAGGGAAGAATATGAATTTAAGGCTGATGTGTTTGAGTAACATGAAGTAGAACTCAGAGGTGGCTTGGGCACGTAAAGCGAATGGACGACAAAAGACTAACAAAACAAATATGCAGTGCAAATGTGAGTAGAGGAAGACCAAGGAAAGTATGATTAGATTAAGTAAATGATATTTTGAAAAAAGGGAAATTAAGAAGTAGGAAAAATCGTAGGAGCTGTATGATAAGATGTATCGATGTGAAAGAGGCGAAATATGTGTGTCAAGATAAGTCGGAGGCTCTCTTCCCTCCGCCTATAGTATATATATACACATATAGTATGTATGTAAGAACTGTTTGTTTGAGACGTATTTTAAACTTTGATTTAAGAATGAAATAATGAGGTAGTTCGACTACGTTGTGAGAATGAGTTGGAAAAGACTTAACAAAATATACATGTATCAGAAATAAAGAGTGATGGAAAGGTCGACTGAGGAAAGAATGGAAAGCGACAGTTGGAGTAATGATATCACATAAATATGTGACCTGATGGTATGTATGTATGTACGAGTATGTATGAAAAAATTACAACGACCTACTTGGTGTTAACTAAATATTAAACTGACCTACTCGTAAATTACTATATATTGGATTATACGATAAAAAAACCCAGTTTATTTCCAATAACAGAGCATTTGTAATAGTTATTTTTATATTTTAAACAAAGAAAGACAGAGATCAATGAATTTGATTATTGGGTTTCGTTTTGTTTAAGTATTAAATTCGTTATACAATCGTTAGATGTCTTTCTTTTGTTTATAGCGTTAATATTAATGTTAGAATATAGGTCGAACGATGCAAAAAGGCAAATCGAGAATTGGAGAGCTTGTGAAAACATTTAAAAATAATGATCCAAATAAATGTACAATACGCTAGCATTTGCTATTGAGCGGAACAATAAATTTTATGAGCTTCGGTGAAAGCAAAATGGCTAAGGAATCAAATTAAGTATCCAATGTAAATGCAAACATCAAGAACAATATGAAATTATACAATCTTATTTTAATGAATACTTTATATAAAAAAATCAATATCAGGAATTGAAATTTAAAAAGTTTATGTGAATTTATTTAAAATGTTTTGAAATATCGAAAGAAATTATTAGAAACAAACGGTATTTTAGTCAAGATTTTTATATAAGGGAATACAGCACGGTTTTCTTGTAACTTGGTGTTCGATTTATTTGTCAATATATCTGCATTTATTGTCCAAAACTCCCGAAATAACACTTCATATTGGCGGATTGGCTTGCTTATTTCCAGGTGACAATCTCTTCCAAACAATTAGACGAAAGTAAATAAAGGAAGTTACATAGTGGCAAAAAATATTAAAATTATTATTAACGTGGCCAAAATTCGTGAAAAATATAAATAAAAGTTAGATATTATCAATCAAAGGAAAAACATGAGATGTTGGAGAGTGATAATAACTAACTTGATATTACGAGTTTTTCAATATTTTTTTAAAATATGCTAATAATGCAGCGAGTCAATCATAAGTTGGTAACTGGTTCCAGAGTTTGACTGCATGAACAGTAAAACACGACATAAAGAAAGAAGACCAGTGAGCTGGGAAAGCAAAGTAACAACTCTTCATATAATATTTCTCACTTGACCTTCTTTTTTAAATCTGGTACATTTGATCCAGCTATGTTTCCTCGGTCTACCTCTTACACGCACACCTTGAAATTCTGATTGGTATACTCGCTTATTCATTCTTTCGTCATTCATTCTCTTCACGTGTCCAAACCATTTTAAAGCTCCTTCATCCATGCACAAGTACATAATAATGCAAAAAAGTTTGTTTTGTGGATATAGAGAAGTGGTCACTAGGTAAGACTCGCCTCTTCTACTTTCATACACCCCATATAACTCCTACGAATTCTCCGAATTACTGCGTTTCCGTTTCTTTTAAAATATTCACGTAATCCAAACATATTTTCCTTGATCTTCTACCACGTTTTCCACTCATAGTTTAGTCATGTAGAACGAATGAATGAAGAAATACTAACTTTTCATATGTTTAGTGCAAAATCCCTTTAACTCAATTTAGAAAAAATGTTCAGGTTGTAAGTTGTTAATTAAAAAATAAAATTGAATTCTTACTACTTATTTCAGACTCACTTGATAATTAATAATACCTTTGGAGGACGAAACGGGTAAAATATGTGAAATCTTGTTGAAAAATTATAAATTTCGATTGAGTTAGGAAATGGGCTGAATTTGACATGACTTGTGTGTGTATTCGTATATTTATCTGATTTTGATATCTCGGTTCCTCTCTCTTGAATAACGTATGTTACGATAAGGGAACAACACATTCAAAATCTTGTAAAGGATTTTCTGAAGTGCCTCCTCATGTCGACTGATAAAAATTTCAACACTCGAGATTTTATTTGGCGTAGTTACACTGAATATATCCCCGTTCTAATTTTTCTGATAAAACGTGAATCAATAGTAATTATCAATCTAAATCATCACTGATATGGTTTTATGATTATTACTGTCAAATATTCCTTTATGCTTCGATAAAAAAAATAGCACTTGAAAAATGCGATTCGTCGTGATTTTGATTGTATGTTCTCGTATACGACATTCAGCTTAACAAATTGAAAAAAATATATGCTATCTTTCATCACTATTTATGTTTATAAACGGAGATTAAATCCACGGAGACACAAATGGGAAGGGTTGTAGGTTTACGCTTCTTCCAACTTAGGCCTCTTATTTAGGCCAACTAAGTATTTTACGGTCTCTTCCAGGCGAGTAGCCCTGTGTATTAATAAATGCGATGATTGTTTCCCGTGTTGACTATGTTAACAGTTTGTATTCTGGTTTAAATATGAACAAACAATAAATTTAAAATCAACTGCACATGTCATTTTGACTGGTACGAAAATGTGGCACATAACTCCAGTACTTAAGTGCTCCATTTCGAAAATATGTTTTTTTTTCGTATAGGGTCCTCATTTCAGAGTGGTTAAGCTCATCAACTAGTCCACCACATGCGACAAGTATGTAATTTTCTCTGTCCTCTAGTCAGTGCGTGTGTTGGACAGTAGTTCACAATCTGGTCAGTCGGTTGCACCGCGTCGTAGAGACACCCGTATGAACAATTCCCATATGTACATCGGATATGCGCAGTGCCCTTGACCAAAACCGAATTTATTTAAACTGTACTATGCCTTTTTGGCAGACGTAATCCAGGCAGGTTCTCAGTAGGGTGTTGAAAATATGTTGTATATTCCACACACCTTCTGACGAGATGCGCTAACCACTTACATGTCTGATTAACAATCTTTACTTTTCATTAAAAAAAATTTATTTCATTAAAAAAATTATTCACCTCGTTTAATAAATATGATTCGTCATTATTCCAGGCGGCGGTATGTAGGAAAGGATAATGCAACATAAGCAAACAATAGAAAAACAAAATAAAGATAAATAAATTAATATATTGTATAATATATAAAGACACAAGCAAACATTAAAATTAATAAAAACAATAAGGTATTTGTAATTTTATTTTTAATACTGCACAATATCGAAAGTTCTATATTTCGCTTTGTGATGTCTTTATGGAGATCTTAGTAGACATCTCATGACTTTGAAAAATGTAATCCTATTTAGAATAAACATGCATTCACGGTGGATCCGAGAGCAATCTATATTATTTCAGAATCCTGCCGTTCAGATTTGAAACAGTGCCTCAAATGAGTGTACCCCTGCATCAGCGAACATTTCGTAGGCACTGCAGTATTGAGGCTTTCTGAAGATTTATCGGAACGTATTATTTAACCATACTTTTTTGGGTCTTCCTCTAAAGTGTCCTCGATTTACGGTTGCGTTATTCATCTTTTTTGTCGTTAGTCATGTGCAAAACTTATCGTTCTTGTGTTTAAGTACGGTAAATGGACATAAAAGTATCTCACAAATAAAATACAGGATAAATGCCAATTAGGACAGTTACTTTTTTTAAGGCTTGCAGTATTTTATACTAGAGCTATAAACACTGAAATGTCTGCAATAAATCGACTACATTGTTGCAATGGGAGACGTTTGAACATTCCATCCTTAGGAATCGAAAATGAGATATTTTGATCACAGGGCAAACCGTTCTTTTTACTAGTCTTACAGAAATTTTATGCTTTTTATCGTTATAAACTGAACTTTCAAGAAAACTCGTTTCTTGAGTATTGTAAAATATATACAATAACCTATCATGACAATGTTCAAAATTTGTGAGCTAATGGTTAGCATTAATTTTTTACATTCTGATGTCTCTGGTTCAATTCACGGATATTTTTTTCAGACCATCTTTACCCTCTTTTTATTGTTTTACTTGCATTTAGTGCCATTTATTTATATGATAAACAGTTTTTCAATGTGGAAAACGTTCCTCTAGCGATCACAACTTAGGCAAACCACCGTGGAGCACCGAGCTTAAAAATGGTTGAATATTTTTTATAGTTTTAGTATATCTTATTGAATTCTTATGATCGTCTTTAGTATTATAAAGCTAATAGTATTATAAAGTCTTTAGTATTATAAAGTTTCTCAAGCTATAAAATATTAGTAAAGAAAAATAAGTTTATTATGGATATATTATAAGTCTAATGTAAATAGATGCTACTTGACGTTTTGTTACAATTTATTCGTACATTCTTTTAGTCTTGACCAACTTTTAGTCAACGTAACTAATTTAAAGTTCTCCACATTTTTTCCGACTTGATTCCGATTGTTATTACCTCTTTAGTTCCTTGATATAATGGCGTAATGTTACACAGTCTACGGCATTTCAGAGAGTTCGAGTAGGGGTGGCTAGATGCAAGGTGAATATGCAAAGATGGGGTTTCTTGAACTAAATTAGCATTGAATGTGATTGTAGGGATATGCGGGACTCAACACATACTTGTTTGCCCGAACATCGGCACTGAATACTCTTGGCAGGACCTGATTGATGTGAATGATAGGGAAATCATTGCTGTTGCTCTTGCCTTCTACTGGAAACATGTTGCATAATTGATGGTCCAGACACGGAAATAAATTAATAAGAAAAAGTCGCATCGACGTATCCAAAATCCATATCTTAGAATATTGTGAGTGAAGTAAGTTATTACTTCTTTTGTATTGTGCAATGAAACAATTAATGATTGTTTATGACGCCTAGTTAACTATTCAACTATAGGGTCTTTCAAATTGAGCGCTTTTTTTAATTCTTCGATAAAATACAGATGGCACCGCGAACTTGCCTGAGCCTTGTGACATTTGAGAAGTGTAATGTATGACATTTATAAAAATGGAGTCGTATACAATACAACAACGCGTTTAAATTGTTGAATTACGAGTGTTTTATGAAAATGGGCGTTCAGTGAAAAATGTTTTAGAAAGTTACGTAATATTTACGGGTTGCATAATCGTCCATCTGAAAGCACTGTCAATCGAATTGTTCAAAACTTTCAAGGAACTGGTTCGGTGGAAGATAAAATAATAGAAATATATAGCCGGAGCGGTCGTTCACAAAAGCATATTGATTTGGTTCGTGAAAGTGTTGCTGAAGACCCAGAAATGGCCATTAGTCGACGTTCACAACAAGTTGGATTCCACAACATGGCGTATTTTACGAAAAGATTTAGCTCTGAAGGCATATAAAGTTCAAATAACACAGGAACCAAAGTCATTGGATCATGCAAAATGTCGTGCATTTGTCAATTGGATCAAATAACAACCAGATGAATTTAAAATAGCGCTCAATTTGAAAGATCCTATAGAATGCCTTTAATCATTTCACTTCGAATTCTTGTTTTTTTTTATTTGACGATAAGTTACTTTTGGTTTCAGTTAAGTTTATCAAATGTTCATGTATTGTGAAGTCGCAGTTTATTTCTAATATCCGTAACACGCCCCGGACCTTCGGACTAACGCCTAAGTATTAGGTATTCGCGAAATATTTCTCTCTTGGAATTGTTTCCCTGACGACCTTTTGTATCTTTCATTCTTCCCCGTATTCCCGAAGCGAGAGACTAAAGAAAGTGAGGACCGTCAAAGGATTCCTAACTTTAACAAAAAATTGAAATAAAGAGAAAAATATATAGCTATTTTGTTGTAATTAAGAAAGTTCATTTATGTATTATACTCGTACATTTGGTTTTATGAGATGTGACGGAGAAGACAGTCATTTATTGATACATCTCTCATAAAATTAAAACATAGACTCATTCTTAAAAATGGAACCAAGTCACTTGTTCACGGTTCACCAAATAAAAACTATACTAAACTTGTTGTTAAGTCTTTTGGTGAAATGTCAATGCAGCTTCGCCACGAAGAAGACGAATGCGACTTAATGGGATTCAAAATTAAGAAATCGAAAATAAAAATCACCGTGTTTGATCGAAACAACGAAATATTTTTGACGGATCCATAACGATATTTGGAGATCTTGCATGATTTTATTTATTTTGGTTCTACAGTTTTGGTGTAAACGGTGGATGTAAAACATAACTCAGGATAAGCATTATGGCGAAGAGCGCTAATTCAAG
The DNA here is from genome assembly GCA_949825065.1 of Odontocerum albicorne. NCBI lineage: Eukaryota > Metazoa > Arthropoda > Insecta > Trichoptera > Odontoceridae > Odontocerum > Odontocerum albicorne. Next base: position 25,796,445 of record OX463853.1, on the reverse strand, counting down.
GCTGGGATTGATGTGGAGAATCACGCGCATCTCTCGAGGAGTTAAAATACGACTCTCAATATTTCTGTGTGCCTTAGAAACTTGGGATAGTAAAGACCACAAAAATATCAAGGAGACAATATTTCGTTATGTGGTGTTGGAGACGATTGTTGGGGATTACATGAACAGAATGACGAATAAATTGCTCTATAATAGAATAACTTAATATCTCCGAGAGACTGTCAAGATTGTACTTGACGCATTCTTCAGTTTTACGGGTACATTTCGCGCAAATAGGGCATGAAAAGATTCACTGGCAATGTGAAAGATCGCCGGATCAGAGTTAGATCACTTATTCACTGGAGCCACCAGGTAAAGTAAAGAGTCTAGATACATACCTCCTCTTGCTACAAGCTATGCGGATGCAGGAATGCCGGGAGGACTGGAGAAGAATGCGCAAAATATATAGCAGTTTTGGTTCGTTCTTAATTCGTTACAAACCGGGTCGTTACTATTATGATACGACTTAAGCTAAACACCTGTTTCTAAGTATCTGTAATGTAATACAAGAACTGGTGTTAATTTTCTTCTTTTACATAGGTCTGTAAATTTGAAACCGGAATTTTTTTAATATAAAATACACATTTATTGTATGAAAATGGTAAAAAATATTTTATTCAAAGTATTGCCCATCGCTAGCTACACATTTTTCCCATCCCTTTGGCAATTTGTGGATGCCACGCCAAAAAAAACTGTTGCTCTTTTGAGGCAAACCAATCATCGAGTTATTTTCGTAAGAAGTGAAGCGCTGCTCAGCAAGTGCGTGTCCCATCGATGCAAATAAGTAGTAATCGGATGGTGCCAAGTCTGGTGAGTAAGCCGTATGCGAAATTATTTGCCAACTAAACGCCTCAATCATTTCCTTGACCGGTTTTGCTGTGTGCGATGGTGCATTATCATGAAGCAAAATCACTTTGTGTTGCCTCTTTTGATATTCTGGTCGTTTTTCACGCAATGCTTGGTTCAAATCCATCATTTGTTGTCGGTAGCGTTCAGTATTAACGGTTTCGCCAGGTTTTAGCAGCTCATAATAGATAACACCCTTCTGATTCGACCAAACACAGACCATTGTCTTCCGTCCATAGCGATTTGGCTTTACAGTCGATGTCGCTGGTTTGCTTGGAGTTACCCATGATCTTTTACGCTTAGGATTCTCGAAATATATCCATTTTTCATCACCAGTCACAATTCGATGGAGAAATGATTTTCTTTTGTACCTGGCGAGCAGCATTTCGCAAGTGGTTTTTCGGTTTTACTGCTGTCTTTTTCGGTTTTCATTCAGTTCATGTGGAACCCATTTTCCCACCTTCTGGATCTTTCCCATGACTTGCAAACGTATGGAGACGGCTTCTCGTGTCACATTTAATTGATCTGCGAGTTGTTGTTGCGGTTGAGCGTCATCATCATCCAACAATGCTTGCAATGTGGCGTCTTCAAACTTTCTCGGTGGTCTTCCACGTTCTTCGTTTCTCACGTCAAAATTGCCACTTTTGAATTTTTTAAAACACACAAAGCAGTGTGATTTACCAAAAGCATGCTCACCGTAAGCTTCGACAAGCATTCGATGCGATTCTGCAGCAGTTTTCTTCAAATGGTAACAGAAAATCAATTCTGTCCCCAAATCGTAGTTTTCAGGCACAAAAACAGACATGTTCAACGCTATGAAAACATATGTAGTTGTATTAAACTTGTATTGTTGTGAGTTAAAAGTCTTTGACAAATGTAAACACAAGAAAAAGGCCAATGACGCGGTTTGACAGTCACTACATTGACAACTAGAGCCATCTATGAGCAAATTCCGGTTTCATATTTACAGTCCTGGTATATCCTTAAATAGCAGATTTGACCTCACCACAACGGATATACTCCAGACAAGATTTGGTGACCTGTAAAATATATTTTATAATAACTAATCATCTGGATACCCTCAGAGAAGGCAATTCGTTATCACGCTTATTTTCTTCTGGTCTCGCTTATGTAATGTTTCGAAGGATCGCTAAATAATACTAAGCAGTAAATCTGAAGGCGTGTTTACATCTGAACATGATCAAAACAATAACAAACGTATTGGTGGGCGTTGAGAGATGTGATACGAATTATTATTTTCGTTGCTAACGTTAAATACACAAATGAGAGTACACGCACATGTTTCGAGTATTGTATTGTACTCGTATTTCATTTTCGTTATATACAATACAACCTGGCGGGTTTATTGCCATGTGGCAATTATTTCAACCAACGACAACCTCCGTAACCAGGTTGGTAAGACACTTGACTTCTACCCGGGGGTTTTGAATTCGATTTCCGATGTTACAGAAAAAAGGGTCTCAGTCTGGTTTGATAATTCGTTTGATAACAATACACGCACGCGTTAGACGTTTGCGAGTGTTGTTATTTGTCCACCTGTGGTAGTATTTCAAACATGTTAGATTGCGAATTGTGAGCTATTTGCCTACTCCAGTGGTTTTTAACCCGAAGGCTGTATTATTGGGGCCGAAGACAATGTTGTATCCCGGCCGCGTTCTTCAACATGTCCGTACACCAATTGGAGTATATTGCGGCGCACCATCCGAATAAATAAATGAATTCCAACCAACCAGAAAGGCGTTAAAAGATTCCTTAAGTAAATCTAAACTGGAACCCTTTTTAATAAAATTGGGTACCAATCGAACTCGTAATTTCCAAATATCTTATTAACTAAGTCACGGAACCCCTTACATTAATTAATTTAAGTATTAGATTGATTTCAAAGTATTAATCAGAAAATTAAATAAATGTTTGTGAAAAGATTTAAAAAAATAGGGATTTAATCTGGTTTTAACACCTTTCTGTTTGTTTGGAAGAGATTGCCACATGACACTAAACCTGAAAAAATGATATAACACCTATACCTCGCTTTACGGAAGACACGCTTCTAATTAGTTATCTGTAAATCGAAATTCCGTATATCGAATTAATTTTAATTTTTTTCTTTATAAATACATGTTGAGTATGCTGTGTTCCACGAAGAAAAAAATAATTAAATGTTAGAGAAAAGTCTCGAGTATAATTTGAAATATGTAGAACAGAAAACGTATACATATGAAATACACATACTAAGGTATAAGGAAATACAATTACGAATAATCGTATACGGAATTACAACATTAATAATGAATAATTAGAAGATTCCACGGTTGTATTTATATATAATTATTATTAACTTAGTAAGCTAGTTGCATTGTTTTTTAAATGTCAAAATTATATTTGATTATCTCTTGGGTAATCCTATTTGAATTTATCTATAGTTGTTTAAATGTTTACTAAGTGGTATGCGATACAATCGTTATCGAAAAGGATTATTAATTTTACAAGATTAAAGCATGTGGTGACACGCGGGAATATAAAATTAGTAGAAATATTCAACAAGTGAAAATATTTGTGATTTAAAAATGTAAAATAAAGTCGGAATAACGCCTGCTACGCTATTAATACATTTATTTAACACTTCATTATAAAAATAATCTTTATGGAGTTATATACATGGTCGAAAAAAATATTTAAATGATTATTCATCTTTATGAAACGTATGAACAACATACTCTTAGTGAAGGTAAAAATGAGATATCACCAATCAAAGGAAAAGGAAAGGATAGTGGAGAGGAAAGAAAATTCAGGATTGAAATTCGTTATATTACTTGACTAGAAATTGGGAGTTTTATCAATCGTTTTTTAAAGCATGTCAAGAACGGAGCGAGTTGAACATTGGGTCGTAACTACTCGTAATTAGAGTCTCACTACATGGATAGTAAAGGACGACATAAAAAAGAAGAGCGGTGAACTGGGAAGGCCAATAAACAATTTATGTTTGAGCGTTTCGTAATATTAGCATTTACGAGTAAAATCTTCCAAAATGATTGTACACGGTGGTGTGCTAGTACCAACCTTGATGTATGGAAGCGTATCTTGGACATTGAAAAGGCAGAATAAGTGCAGAATACATGCAGTAGAAATGCGTGCCTTGTGTAGATTGACCGGTATTTCAATATTTGATAGAATAAGAAAATTAAAAAAAAAGGAAGGGAGGGGGTGAAAATAAAAATAACTTACAAAAGGAAATTAACATATTTCCGAGAAAAATGAACACATTTATTGATGATAAAAAATTCCAAAGTCTAAGTCATTGTTATATTAGGTGTTAACATAAGCTGTGTCCGTTTTTTTCCAATTTAAAAATGAGCACCAAAAGTAAAACAAAATGGTAAAGGTTATACGTCATTCGAAAGAAAATTTTCTGCTCTACAAGATGTTGTATTTGCTTTTACGTTACATATATTATTTTATTTGATTACAAGCCTTCAAAATGGAATGTCAAGTAGACGAAAGTGAGCATTTTCGACACCTCCTTCTGTTCGCGTTCAATCGAGGGGATAAAGCTGCCAGAGCTGCTCGCGATATTTGCAAAGTGTACGGTGAAGATGCTATGAATGAAAGGACAGCTCGTCGATGGTTTTTGCGTTTCAAAGACGGTAATTTCGACCTGAAAGACATGGAGCGTTCCGGACGAGCAAGTGGACTTCGATGAGGACCGCTTAAACCATATTATTCATGAAGATCCCCTTCAAACATTTTTCAAACCATTTTTCATCACCTGTAATAATGCGGTAAAGGAACCTTTGCTTGTGACCATGCGTAGCTCGATGACGCGCGAGCAAACCAGCAGAAATTGTCGAACGTTGATTTTTGTTGTTTTCACTCAAAACATGTGGAACCCAAGCGCGAACTTCTGGACTTTTCCCATTGATTTAAGATGGCGGTATAGTCATGTGACTACAATTCATCTGCTCAGCCAATTCTACGGTGGTTTGAAGGGGATCTTCATGAATAATATGGTTTAAGCGGTCCTCGTCGAAGTCCACTGGAGGTGTCGAAAATGGTCATTTTCGTATGATAAAATAAAATAATTTCGTAAAATAAAATAATATATGTAACGTAAAAGCAAACACAATATCTTATAGAGCAGAAAATTTTCTTTCGAATGACGTATAAACCTTTACCATTTTGTTTTACTTTTGGTGCTCATTTTTAAATTGAAAAAAAAAACGGACACAACTTATGTTAACACCCAATACATTGTGTACTGCAATAGTTACCTTTGTATATACGTTATATATGGTATACTCTATTATATAGATAGTAATTGTGTGTCTATAGATAGTGTTATATAGATAGTAATCGAAGTAATGTAACCATAATCAAACTTGGAAATAAAAGGTTACTAAGCCGGCCCTGTTAGTGACGTAAATAGTAGATATCCTTAACTTAGATGATAAGGTTTATCGTCTTTGTGCAGGTATATTTGTGCGACCACGTGCACATGTATCAACAAGATATTGAATTTTTGCATGGGGGTCGCGAAGTCTTATTTTCTTCTTCATGTTTTGGGGGATCGAAAAGTTTGAGAAACAATACTCTTGTGTCTTGAATATTTCCACAAAATAAATACTTTCTTTTCTATCCAATGACTGATTTTGTCTGACTCGGGAGTGTCCGACTTTGTCTCCATTCTATTCAGTAACCTGAGTCATGGTCTTGTGGTACAATATGTTACATCTATCGTCAACCTCGAGGAAGCAATACTTTCTGTGGTACCGATTATTCCGTTTTATGATTGATTCAGTTTCGCTAGTGAAGATGTTGAATCATATTAGACAATGACCGAAGTCGACTGACTGAACAGGTGGGGCGTGATTTTAATTACTCACTGTTAAAAGGGCCCAAAGCTTATCTATGATATATCGGACGAATATCTTGGCGATAACAGGAATACAACTGGTATTTATGTACGTGTAATAGCACCAAATAAAACAACATCACATGTGACTATTTGGTACACCGTTGAAGGGTGAACTTATGATCCACCAGAATACTTCCGAACCAAGAGTTTGTCGTTCATCAGGGGGATTTGGGGTTCGTTCGCAATGGCCATCAACCAAAAAAGTCTTAGGTTTATTTTCGTAAAAAAAACATTTTAACAACAATTTATTGTATCACACTTTCGTTGCATACAGTACAATCTGGCGGGCTTATATCCATGTGGTAATTACTTGCAACTTACCAAAAAGATATTAAAGAGGCCTGAACCCCAAACTGGGATCCTTTTTAAAATATTAGGTTCTATCTGGAATCGAACCAACAACCTCCGAATAACTAGGCTATTCAGATCGTTGAATTGTGTTTATAATAATATATGGACATTTTTACGTATACTACAATAATGAGATAGGAGGAGCGTATTATAAATGATATCCACAGTTAGAATCAGAAACTGGCCATTAGGTGCTCAAGACCAATGCCGTTGGAAATGGATTATGGAAGAGGCCACACTACATCGTCATTAACTCCCATACAATTCCCATCCTAATCTCTATTTTCATTGAGATCGAACCCTCGGGCTTGAAACATGAGTCTTGTCAACTAGACCGAGGAGGTCGTCAACATTCTGGTTAGTGGGGATAATTTTATACGAACCCTCGGGCTTGAGAAACATGAGTCTTATCAACTAGACCGAGGAGGTCGTCAACATTCTGGTTAGTGGGAATAATTTTTGAAATGTTACACTAATAATTCCGCTATATTCTGTTATATATACGATGAAAGTGAAACAATAGTATTTATAGTAGAAGACTTTGTTTCATTTCTGGTACATTACTTTTGATCAGAACAGGCTCTGTGGGTTTCTTTAGTCGCCTGTGCGGATATATTCGCGCGGCACAAACATACGTCGCCGAGAAACGTCACACCAAATCCCGTCCCTACCACCGCCGCCCACCCTCGCAGCACCCCACCGATCTAACTCCCTGCCCCGTCTCCCACCCCCGGGGACCGGGGATATAAATTTATATGTTTACCAAAATAAAAGGAAATAAAATGTCGGTTGGTATGTGCGGCCGGGCCGCATCACGGCTCGTCGGCTGTTTGGCCCCCGCGACGGGAGCGGATTAAGGGTGCATTGGATCATTTTTAAGTTTGAGTCGATTAATGTAAGGTATTCACTGCATACATACAAGCACGTTAAAATAATCCATTCAATATCCTTTGGGTTATTTGAACGGGTTAGGCAGATGTTTGCGATGAACGGCTATGTCAATATTCTTCATTATAATTAGACTACACTTCTAATGAAAAGGAAATGTTAGAAAACACACAGTGGCTTTTTATGAACTTGTATGAAAAGTATTTTTTAAGACAGAACCTTTGCATTCGATTTTACGTATTTTTTCCAGACACAATACCTTCATGACCTACTTGGTAAGACTTCTGCCTTCCAACCCGTCTTTTTAAATAAAATGCCTCAGTTTGGTTTTTAAATTTGTCGAGATTGCCAGATTGCAACAAGCCCGCCAGGTTATACTGTATACAAAGAAAGTGTAATACAATACAATGTTGGAAAAATATTTTTATGCGAAAAACAATATTTAAGACTGTTATTTGGTGACCATTGGAAATGGAACCCAAACCCCCCTGATGACCGACAGGCACTAAGTTCGTAAGTATTCTGACGGATTATTAATTCATCCACGTTGTATAAATTAACCACGTGTAATGGTGCCTTATTTTTCATTTGAGATGATGTCATGTATATATTATTATTATTTTCCTGTTGGGGAGTCCTCTTTTACATCCATACACCTCATCAACTTTTACTATTTCTCTGAATTTCTACGTTTCGTTCTTTCAAAATATCATTCACTTAATCCAACCATGCTTTCCTTGATCTTCGTCTCACATGACTTCCACTCACATTTGTACTGTATATTTGTTTTGTTAGACTTCATTCATTCGTTCCACATGCCCAAATCATTTCAGAGCGCATCTGAGTACAATAATTAATTTATATTTTTTCGGCATTACAAATAATTAATAAAAAATGTTGATACAATTGATACTTCATATCAGTTGAGGACCAGTTAAAACTATAATAAAACCGTTTGAACTTAATCACACTAAACAGGTTTCAACCATTTTCAAGTTTTGAAATTATATACTGCTGAGTAACCATAGGCTATCCTCCGTGATCGAGTATGATTGTCAGCCATCCCGTAGATGAAAAAAACATCCTGTAGATATAAGCTTTTGCATTACAGTAAGCTTACAGTCTTGACAGATCAAACCCAAAGCTCCGATGGCAAGGAGATCAAAGATCCAAGACGATAGACAGATTTAATCTGCTGCAAGCTAAGTAAAAAAAGCGTTTTTAAAAAAGCATATATTCTTAGAGCACACGCTTCGCGTTTTGAAGTCCACTTGACCTGCTTATTTTTTTGTTATTGCTGCGTGATAGGAAATACTTTTATTAAAGAAGCGAAAAGAGGAAAATTCAACCCTGTCCGTCTACCGTTAGGGGTGGCGGGCGTATCTCCCAGGATCAGGTGATGGGTCGGTCCCGGGCCCGCGCGACCCTTACCCCTACCCTGCCGTGTGCCACCCTTTCCATTCCCTCTCCCGACACCCTCCCCCGCTCCCCTGTGACAGTCTATAATAGATCATATGCGGATACAATGAGAGACGGCGACAGGAAAATCGATCGGAATATTTTTAAGGCGATGTATTATATGATGGAGGATTTTCGAGAATCTGGGATTGTGAAAGGAGAATAAATCGTGGGGAGCTTTATTATTTGTTCTCTGATTCCTTGTGTAAGTGTAGTAATTCTACGCTGTCCGTTTCTTCGTGTTTTAGAACGATATATTTCTCTTTGATGACATTTGGTTATTTATTTTTTGTTGAGAAAAAAATCTAATCATTATCTATTTACACAATCATTACTGTAGAAGAAAGCGTGTTTAGAAAATTTTATGTTAAAATACTAGTTTAAGTATTCTTTGGTGCCTTACTTTAAAATCGCCTTTTAAGACGTTATTCTCGAATGTTAAGCAGCGTTTTGATGACTTCGCATAACTAATTGTTTTTAATAGACCGTGAAGGTCTGAATGCTAAATAATAAGGGATTCATCGGAGAACGCTCAGAATATCTTGATTTCATCGTATCTCTAATATCGAGCTACTACGCCGAGTAGGCGTACAACGAGGCCTCTTAAATACAATAGCATTCTAAAATATTGCCTATCTAGGGCGTATGTTAAAAGGAGAAAAATATCGACTCCTAAAATTAATATTGGGCGAAATCGTGGGTCGACGCGGAATCGGTGGAAGGCGTCTGCATTTGTTACATAACATTCGCGAATGTACAGGTATCCAGACAGTTGAGGAACTGCTCCGTGTCGCCAATGACAGATATTTTCTCATTGAATAAGTTTAGTAACACGGAGAGGTTTGTCGGAAAATTTTGACTTTTTTACCCTGTTTAGTTCTGTCTCGGTTTGCTCTCGATTCTGATTAGTATAATGCAGCAATACAATGATATATTTTGAATAAAATTCGTGAGGTAGTAATTTATTTTTCTAAAACTTGAGCTCGATCTTTCATGTTTTATCTCAATTGAGATTGATCTCCCGTGTAATGGTTTAACTATGTGATCTTACCTTTTATTTATTGGTATCTTGGTATTTTGAGTTTGATTTATTTCCTACTGAGGCGCGATTATCGTTCTTATTTATTATCGTCAATATAATTTCTTGATTGACAGGAAAATACAAATGTAAAATACTTTAATCTTTAGATAAACTGAGAATCTCATAATTTAAAAAAAATTAAATAATCATTGTACCCACGACCTCTGTGTCTTAGTGATACAATCTGTTTTCCACTCGGAGATTTCCGGTTCGATTAGCGGTGATGACAACATATTAAATGTTATTTTTTCACATAAGGGCAATTAAAAAAAATCTGCATGGCTGAAAGATATTGCATCACGGCAAGAAGACCGCTAGGTTGTAAAGTGTAATATGATACGATCGTTAAGTTGTCAAGTTTTTACCAAGATCGAGAAACGCTCCCTGGAAAGTTCTTCGCAATAAGACTGTATTTAAAAGTAGAAAACCATTAAATATTATTGGTTTCTACTAATAGAACTCAGATATATTTTAATGTTAGCGAAAACGTTTATAATTGAATTATTTTCCTTTTCGAATGTCACTTTTTTCAAGTTGCAACGAATTTAATTTGCTTTGCGCGTTTGGAACCTCCACCGTTGTACTAGATTTTCGGTGTATGGACAAAGCTCAAAATCGAAATGATTTTTTTATCTCCCCCCCCCCTCTGTCTACAAAGGGGGGTTTGTGCCCTCCCGTGTCACGCGTTGCGCTCTTGCATTTGAGGCGCCCGTCGCCCCAGCAACCTCACTTCGCATGGGTGCTCCGCGCCTGGTTAGGCGGACAGTAGCGGACGTATTTTTGATCATTAATTTAATTACGCTATCGCCATTGTTAGCGGGTTAAACAGGGCAGGGGCTCCCAATTATTATTCTCACGCTGGTAGTTTTAATTCAAAATTTCACGTTGGTTCTATTACCTTTGTGTGCAATAAATTTTTAAACAATTGAAATTAAATAATTGTTTGTGGGTCGTGTTTTTCATATATTATTTTTTTATTTCAATAAAGCACATGGCCCTTAAATTGCACCGTTTTATCAAAAAAATATGTATGTGAAATGTTTGCAGTTTAATTTTATTATACCTATGCTAATCTTTGGAAAGTAAGAAAAGAAAAAAATATGGTTTTGTACTGGCAATTAGTTTTGTACTTGCAATTAGATTTACATATTTTTTATGGAGAAACTGAAATTTGTTAATAAATTAATTATGAACTTACAGAATATGAGATATTGGCAGGGAGAGACATATTGTTCCATACCCAAAGCGTTAAATAATTTTAGACTACCTGTAATCAGTTCCTGTAGAAATTTGATGTATAATTATTCTAAATATATATATTTCTGTTTTACAAGGGTATAGCTATATTGTAACTTTTGCGGACGACACGGGCAGAACATGGGATGATGTATTTTCAAAGGCAAACGAAGAATTGCGTATAGTTAAGGAATGGATGGACTCAAATTTATTGACTCGAAATTCCCAAAAAAACTAAATACATCGCATTTAGCATATCTATAAGAATTCAAGCACCTACAAATAAATACATAACACTGCACACTTGTTCACCCATGGCTGACTGTAGTTGTGTTTCTTTGGAAAGAGTTGATAGTATAAAGTATTTCGGAGTTTTTATTGATGAGTTTCTTCGCTGGGAGGTTCATATTAACGCTTTGAGTACAAAAATCAGAAAACTAGGGTACATATGGTATTCCGTATGATTCGAAATGTGCTCAGTGAAAATATTCTTAAAAGTATATACTTCACTTTATGTCAGTTGGCACTTTCTTACGGTATATCAGTTTGGGGGATGCACCTTAATACAAAAACCCTTACTGCAGGTTTCCCAAAAATCGATTATAAAAATAATTAATAGACTTCCTGCCCGGTATCCCACAGCGGAGCTTTTCAGGGAGTATCGGGTCCTGAACATAGCCAATTTGCATTTCAAATCCATTCTCTGGCACTATCATCGAGAGGAGGGGAAGATGCAGACTCAGCAGAGACACATGACTTGCGTGACAACTGATCAAATTTTGACCATCCCTAGAGGCAAATCATCTTTTGCCCAAAGGCAATATGCCTATTTGGCATATTGCCTTTGGGCAAAAGATGACATACAATAGGGTGCCGAATTCAATAAAGGCAAAAGGAGGAAAACAATTTAGGTAGTCGATCGGAGCGTGGTTGTTATTGCGACAGGAGTTTGAATACTTGGACTTGCAAGAGGAATGACTTGTAGCAAAGGTTTGTGTGAGCTCTTGAGTGTGGTGTTTTTTTTATGAATATGTGCGGTATATTGTGGGTTGAACGTTTTGGTCTGTCTGGAGTGATGAAGTGTGAGGGGGTTGATTCGCGTGATGTATATGATACATATATAATTGAGTGTCACTGTTGGCCAGGTTGATGAGAATGTGCAACGGGGTTTTATATAATCAAAAACCGGAAAGAAGTATCGATTATTTTTTCATGCTATATGTTCTCAGTGAGATACAGGCAAAAATCTAGTTTACTGGGGACACAACAAATGAAAGGCAACAAACCCAGATCCATTAAAATTGTGTCCAAATTAAATCACTTGTTGTTTTTCGCATATTATGTATATTTCTTGTCATGTGTAAAATAAATAGCTTCGATAATTTCTTGTAAAAGCATGCTGCAATCTCCTTTTTAGTCCTATTTAGATTGTTTTCGCGGATTTATTAAAACAATACTTCCGTACGCCAATGGCCAATGGAGACCGATGTACGTGGTCATATTACTCCGGTGAAGTTCAAAAATGAAAAAAATCTCTCCCCGGCAGTGGCTCGCGCGGATTTATTTCGTGGCGCCGATCCAATGAATGTCTTAATTACATTTGCCGGATTTTCGCATTTGCGAAAAAATGCGATAATTCATTTTCGTTTGTAACCCACCGCGAGCGAGAATACTTGTGCTCAGTCAGACTGTTTCGGCTCTGAGATTAATCGGTTAGTGCAGAAATAACGTAATTTTCTTAAATAAGGAATCAATCGAGAAAATGAAAAATTGTGTTTTCTTTTTTACATATATGGTACATATTATGCCGTGTCCCGTGGGGGTAGGCGGAAAGAACAGATATCCAAAGATTTTGCCTCCTCCCCATCCATACACTTTATCATATCAGGTGCATGGCCGCGCGGTAATGCACTGGACTTCCGTGCTTAAGGTCGCCGCTTCGAACCCCGCGCTGTGCTACTCCTCTCGATAACACAGGCATTTTTTCCGCCTAGTATTCGGGTGTATAAGGATATCCATGACTTCGGTCATATCTATTCTTTAAAAAAAAAAAAAAAAGGAAAACAAGCATGCCAGTGTGCTTCGATTCTTTCCTGGTTTGCAACGGCTAACTCATTTATAAGAGGAGAAAAAGGAAATTAGAGAAGAAAACTCCACGGCATATCTTCGCTTTCCAAATGAATTGACGTTAGAAGTAGGGGATCCTCGATTACGAGGCCGAGCAATGAAGACACCTCGTCATGCACAACCTTCCATTATTCGTATATCTCGATATCCTTCTTTCAAAATCTGGTCCATTTTATCCAGCCACGTTTTCATCGGTCTACCTTTTCCACGTGCACTCTACACTTCTGACTTGTTAACTCGCTTAGTTTCTTTTATAGAATTGTTTTGTTTCTATTGTAATCGATGAACTTAGCTGTACCTGTTATTATAATCTATCATACGTGTTATAGAAAATTAAATTGTTCGTGATTTTTATATCACATTATTTTAAAGAGGATATTGTTTCCTTCTGCCATTACTGACTATTTTGCTTTCTAAACGAAACAAAAGTAAAATTTGTTAATTTATTTTTGAACACATTATCATTTTTGCCAAACTGAAATATACGAGGGTCAGCCAGAAAGTAAGGTTATAACAGTTATGTAGGATCGAAAAATGTTTGTATTTAATTGAAATTCACAGGATACTTCACAAATATATTAAACTATTTTTCAACGTAGTCGCTGTCGAGATCGAGAAATTTCTGTAGTCGGGGCACCAGCTTTTGTATGCCAGTGTCATAGACCTCCGCCGCCAGCTCTTTCAGCCACTTCTTCACAGCTTCCTCGACCTCCTGATCGTTGGAAAATTGTTGGGGTGTAGTGACACACCCACGTCTCATCCCCCGTCACGATCGAGTCCAGAAAAGCTTCACCCTCCTGTGCAAAACGATCCAAAAATTCACGCGCGGCGGTCACGCGATTTTGACAGTGCTCCGGTGTGAGCATCTGGGCACCCATCTCGCACACAACTTGTAACCAAGTTTTTCCGACACAATATCACCAAGGAGACTTCGAGAAATGTCAGGAAATTCTTCGTGAAGGTCGTCAAGCGTCACACAGCGGTCATTTCGCACTTGTTCTTCAATTTTTTGCACAAGTTCGTCAGAAATCACTGCCTTGTCTCGTCGTGAGTATCAGTACGGCCTTCTCTGAACAACCTAACCCACTTCGTGACATGTTGTCGACTCATCACATCACTACCATAAACTTCCACGAGCTTCCGATGGATATTCGCGGCGGTATTGTTCTGCAAAGTCAAAAAACGGATTACCGCGCGGATCTCGCACGGACGGGAAGTGGCGGGAGCGCGCGACCACCTCCATCGGAAGAATTTACTGTGACTGAACAAAATGGCCAACAAACACGCGGGACCAAACAAACTGACCGTTAGGATCCTCCCTACACGCCAGGTGCGCCAACTTCGAAACAAAAAATTTCCCTCGGCCTCAGGAGCCCTTGTAACCTTACTTTCTAGATGACCCTCGTACATATAATGCAAGATTGTTATAACTGTTTATTTATACGCTGAGTTTCGGTGCTTGGTGAAAAAACACGTGTTTTCCTATCAAGAGTTCGGGATCGATTCACAATGTTGCAGTTCAGTTCGATCCCACTACCACCCACACTGTTATGGGAGACAAAATAAGTCATAGGTCGAAATCTTTATTTTTTATGAGCGCGACGTCATACAGTGATGAAGAAGAAACTATCCAAAGGGCCTTCCGGTGGTGACACATTTGAGTGTAAAATGAAAAGTAGCGACGGGAAGTATAAAGTGACTCGAAGTGCGGTCAATATACATACTTATAAAGCGGCTGATGGTCTGGAGAATTCCTAATGTTGTTAAAAAAGTGCTTCAGTTTCCACAAATAGATCTTTTAACAAATTGTTGATTCCGATAAATTGCCTCTTCGGAATAATCTCGCCAAGCTGTAATGTTCACAACACAAGTATAATGCAATACAATATTTTAAGACGAAAAATCTCGAAATATCTATAATTATCTCTATTACAATAATATTGCAATCGGAATAAATAAGAATAAAAAAAACCATGAGAGTAATTTTATTTTATCTCATTATTTATTTCATTATTTTTTTTAATTGAAACCTTTAGTTCTAAGAGTCTATTCATTAAGTTGGTAACTCGTCCTTTGACTTGCCATTATTTATAATCTCGAACATTTACCGTTGTTCCATCAACTGATTCTTTATAAAAATGTATGAATTGTGATAGTAACGGTCAAGTTATTACGTGTTCATATATTGAAAAATAATAAGCATCATTCTATATATAGTATTCATATAATGGGTATTTCATAAAAATATTGTTCGATAATATAAAAGCTACGTACATAATGTACGAGTATATTTATGTATTGATAAAATAAATGACACTTAAGTGTCCTTTACAAAAGATGACGTATCAACATTTTCCAAAACATTTAACAATTTTGGATACATATATCTTTCAAAATACGATGCATGAAAATACCAATGTATAGAACATACATACATAACATCACGCCATTTCCCTGTCGAGGTAAGTAGAGAAGACAAATCACCAGACTTTCCTATTTCGACGCACATCCTTAGTCTCTTCTACACCCCTACAACTTCTACGATTTCTCTGACTTTCTACGTTTCCTTTTTTAGAATATTATTCTCTTGACCCAACCATATTTTCCTTTGTCTTCCTTTCACACGTCTTCCACTTATATTTGCCTTTTGATGTTTTTTAGTCTTTCTTCATTCATTCGTTCTACATGCTCAAACCAACGCAGCGTCATTTTTTTCATCTTACTCTATACAACAGCATTAAGTCCACATTTATCCCTAATCACTTCATTCCGTATTCTGTCATACATTGTCAATTCATGTATTCGTTTTAAACTACGCATTTCTACAGCATTTATTCGGTTCTTCTCAGTCTTTCCAGATCCACGTTTCACTCCTATACAGCACATTTAGCACCAACATACTATTGTGGATTGTAATTTTAGCAGATTTTGATACTGTCCGGTTCAAATATATATGTTTTAGTGTCCCATTAAGTTTGCTTCATATCGCTACACGCCGTTCGATATCCATCTTATCTTATTTAGTACATAGTTAGTTTAAGTTTATTGTAATCCTTTAATTAAGTAAACTTATGTTGTCATGAACAAAAAAATATTTCAAGAAAATATTAGTTATCACAAAAAGATGTAAATGTTCAAAAATGAAGTACGTAAAATCGCGATACAGGTCAGCGTTAACAGATGGCCATTTGCAATCAATTTTGATGATAGGAAGTACTAACTTCGAACTCCAGTTTGATGAAATGTTATCTAAGAAAAATCAATTACATTCATCTCATTAATAGAGCTTATTATAATATTATTATGTTACAATTTGTTGTTCAATAATAGGAAATTTATACTGTTTCTATAATATCTTAATTAATAAATGTAAATATTTCATTCATTTTTTCGCAAGGGTGTCAGCAAAATGTGTATAAATATTATCGCCGCCTAATAAAAAAAGGTAACAAGTGTTTTTTTTTGCTATATAAGTAGATTTACATATATAAATATATTCGAGTTTGCTTCCTGGCCCGTCCAGTCTAAATTTTTTACGATCTGGTCTTTAGTGAAAAAAGTTAGCCCACCCATGCTCTAAAAATTTCTAAACCTTTCATAATAATATACATTCAGCACGTTTTGAATGAATTCAACGAAAATGTTGCTTTAACTGTATATATCCCAGAAATGCGAAACTTTTCCGGAGAACATGTTACAATAAGTTTTTTGCCTTTTTTATTCTTATAAATTCGAAATTACTTTTCTCGGTTTGTCAAAACGCGTCCCGGTGTGATTGATGAACCTCGCGGTTTGTCACGTTTTAACATTGAAATGAATTAAACACTTTGCGTCTTTCTTTAATATTTCTCGGTACCATTAATCATAATTAGAAAAGCGTGCTAATGGTTCTCGATTCTTAAGGTTTTATTTTTCTTTTAAAAATACTCGGATATGCTTCCTGGGGACAACACTTAAGTGTCAAATTGTAATCGAGTTTTCGCGAATATTCTCATGATTTTTTTTTCGAGAGTTAAGCGATTGTATGAGAGATGATGATGATCAATTAGACGTAAATATGCAAATAGTGTCCAACCCCACATTTTTTTAAATTTGAAATATAAAGAAAAACATTCTTCGTAAAAACGGGATGAAGTGATAAGGCTGACTGTAAATTTAAGGCGTATTGTCTAAGATGAAGAATAGCATTCTCAGATGGTTGACGCACGTGAAACGAATGAACGGAGAAAGATTAACAAAACAAATATACAGTGCAATTGTGAGTGGAAAGCGTGGTAGAGGAAGACCAAGGAAAATATGGTTGGATCAAGTTAATGATATTTTGAAAAAAGAAAATGCAAGTAAGCGAAATCGTAGGAGTTGTATGAGAGGTGTATGGATATTGAAGAGGCGAAATATGTGTTCCGAGATAGAAAATCCTTGTATTTTTCCTCTCTGTCTACTGCAACAGGGAAACGGCGTGATGGTATATTATTCGTAAAAATATCAAACCGGTGAGATGTGGTTTGCATTGTTATATTTTGTTACAATTTTTTTTTCATACAAAGCAGCTGGAAATTTCCTCAATTATATTAGAACAGGTAAAATGTAGGTTGGGTCCTTTTCACATAGAGAGTGGATAAAACGTGGTCCTCGCGATAGGCCGAGTGGCTTTTCATATTATTGTACTCTTCTCTCATATGTAAGATTATTTTGTGCATTTTTTCTTTGTATCGGACAGCATTTAGATTGAATTGTAATATATGTTACTCGTATATACAAAATACCCAATCGAATTTTTGCTTGTTTTGAGATATAACAAAAAAAAAACATTATATCGGCTCGTATAGAATGATTGTTCAAATTTAATAACAGGATTAAGTTGTGCTTTTTCGAAATTTCAGAGAAACCAAAAATATGTCTTCAGTGGGTTACGCATTAATTACATATGTTCGTCCAATTATTTTAAAAATTACTCTGAGTACTCTTTATGCGTAAACAATGTATATCATATTATTGATGACTGTCTTCTAACCTGGAGGGTTGCTGGTTCGACTCCCGCTCGTACCTAATTTTTTTTAAATATGGTTCCAGTCTGGTTTTAACTTAAGGCGTTTTTCAAATCTTTCTGGTTGGTTCAAGGGATTGCTACATGATAATAAATCGCATATTACACTTTCATTGTACTGTATACAATGAAAGTGTAATATGCAATAGTATAGGGCTGGCTAGTGTACTCGTACATTCTTGCATGGAAAATTAAACGGCATGTCACACTAAGGACAAATTGCATCCTATTCATTTGACACTTGGGCAATATTTTGTGGCACATTCTATCACATAAAGGCAATTCCTCTTGGTCGAGTATGAGTGTTAGTCATTTGACACTTGGGCAATATTTTGTGTCACATTCTATCACATAAAGGCAATTCCTCTTGGTCGAGTATGATTGTCAGTCATATTGTGGATGTAAGACGCCTGCGCGTGTGTTGGTTTATCGTGTATAAGTTGTTGTACTTCAGCAAACATACATACAGTCTCGACAGATCAAATCCAAAAATATCAAAGCTAAAAAGATCGGCAGATTTAATTTGCTGCAGCCTTTTGTCAGGTAGACCTTTTTTTATATAGTGGTATTTTTGCGTTGCTTAATAGAGCTGTGAAAATTTATGATAAGCGGCATATGAGCTATAAAAAAACATAAATTCAGCTTTAAAACACTCCAAGAGTCCGGAAGTAAATCCACAAGGAATCTAACCTGGGGCGCCCGCTTCCTTTTTACTGGTAAGAGATTGCGTAAAACTTTTCAAAAATAATATTTTTCAGAACAAGATAACCTTTTGCCATATTTTCCTAACGTAATAAAATTTCGACGTTATAACTGAGTGGAAATAAACTGTTGCTAGGATTTGAGCATTATCCGATCCAGAGGAGTGGGGGTGGTTTGTTTGTGAAAAAAGGATAAAAAGGGTCTGCTAAACAGCGGATACTGTAAATCTATGCCTATCGATTCGCGCCTTTGCAGTGTTTACATAACTATGGCTCGGGATTTAAAATTTTATTGTACTACATACACACATATATATTATCATGCCGTTTCCCTGTCAGGGTAGGCAGAGAGGAAAAATGACAGATTTTCCGATCGCGACACATATTTCGCCTCTTCTATATCCATACACCTTATACAACTACGATTTCTCTGATTTTTTATATTTCTTTCAAAATATTATTCACTTGATTCAACTTCGTTTTCCTTGGTCTTTCTCTACCAGACCTTCCACTCATATTTGCACCGTATATTTGTTTTCTTAGTCTTTCTTCATTCATTCGTTCCACATGCCCAAACTATCTCAAAGTGCTCTTTATGATCTTATTTAATGCATCAGCGTGTATGGTACTACACTTTCTTTTTATATAGAGTAACCTCATATGAAGTAATGTCTTCTAGAATCTAGAATTGGCAGTTTTAAATTAAATCATCTCAATTTCTGTCAATTCCTCGTTATTAGATGTTTATGATCGTGTAATTTAAAAATACAAGTTAGTATTTGTTAATCTGGAATATTTTTTCTCATTTTTTCTGTCACTAGTCGTACCCCCAAGTATCGACTCACGTACCATCGGGAATCGAAATGAATCCTCCAGGTAGAAGACAGGCGTCTTACCGACTAGACCACCGAGTTCATAATATTGAGACGTATTTCGACTTTAATTTGTCGTACAATGTTTGTACGAATTCGGGAGTAATGCTACAAGTTTTAAGACATTTCCTGTTGCGAAAGTTGTATCAAGTAAGTATGCGAAGAAAATGCTTTATACAAAACACTTTTTTTAGTTAATTTGAATTGATGTCTGCATTCCTTTATATGCAAAACAATCAATTTGGAGATTCAGTATTTCATTCCGACTCAAATAAATACTTATTTTCGATTTTATTCAACAAGTATCTAGATTAGTAATTTGCAAGCAAATATACGTATATATCTGAAATGAATGGATAGCGAGGAAGAAATATACCCAGGAAAGAGTGGAATGAGATAGTTAGGAAAGATAAGGAGTATTCGAAACTAGAGAGCTTTTATTACGAGATGTAATGTATTTGTTAATGGATAGAAAGACGTGGAGATCTGTCCTCCCAACCCACCCCAAAAAGGATGTGGCGTGATGTTATGTATGTATGTAAGCCCCTAAATTATGTCCGAGTGCAGCTCTACAGGTAGACTATTCCATTGAACATGTCCAAATAACTGTCAGAAAACTTCGACTTGCTAGCCCCGTTTGGCTTGATACCTCTTTCTACTAATTAGGCGACTGGTCTAACGCTCACCGATATTTTTTTTTATTCGTTCATCTCTTTAGTGAATATTGATCTGCTCACAGTTTGAGATCCAATGTTACAAGGAGTCGAGGATATTACTCACGGAGTACGTTGATATATTGCCCTGTGGCCTCGACTCGGCGAGAACGATATTTTTTCCTACATTTAGCGAACGATTTCATAGCTTGTCAAACCGTGATTCGCAAGTCTTGTTTTTTGCTTTTAGTTTATACAATGTGTGTTGGAATATAGCGTGTTTTATAAATTAAAAGCTTATTTTTCAATTTCATTTGATTGTTAGTGTTCTACAAAAAAACATTGCCATTGCGATCTTATTTATGTTACATAACGTTTTACTCTAATATTACTACGAATAAGATTTTATTTATGATGTTTGAATTTCATTCATACTGTCATGCCGTTTCAATGTAGGTAGGTGAAGAACACGGAGTGCCAAACTTTTCTATTTTAAAATACTGTCTTTTATCTTCTCAAGTTCTTCAAAATATTTTCATACAGCTCCTTCGGTTAAAGATTTATATTTGTATGGGACGTGTGCGGTCACCCTTGTGATTAGGTGGATAGACTTGTATGTGTATAGACATTTATATATTCTATGGTAGATATGTAACGCCTTAATATTTGAAAACTGATACCATTTGTAATGTTTGATATATTTGTTTAGATTTGAAAATGTAATGTAAATTCTTGTTTGTTTTTGTATTAAATATTTGTTTGAGTCCGATCATCATCGCGACCGCAAGGGAAATAAGGACTTGTGGGCGGGGCGTCGTGACTAGGTCGCAGTCCAGTCGTGTTAAGCAGTGCTCAAAACTCCGAAAGTTGTTGTATTTCGCGAGGTGTGAGCGCTTGTGATGACCGACCGACCATTCATAAGAAAGGTTACTTTCGATTTTAAGATTATATTCTCAGTACAAACCGACTCTACTGTGTTTTACTTGAGACCCACTACTGACCTGCCTTAGATGAATCTCTTCACCCCGCTACCTTCTCATCGATCTACGCCTTTGGAACCGCAACTCAATTCTCCGAGCGCTGCGCAGCAACCATCACACCTACGTTACAGTTCATTTGTACCTGTCTGGTACAATATTATTCAAATGACTTTGACAATCTCTGTGACCTAGTTGATAAGGCGTTTGTTTTTCAAGCCGGGGGTTGCGGGTTCTATTCCCGTTGGTACCAAGATTTTTTTAAAAAGGTTTCCAGTCTGGTATAACCTTATTACAATAGGCCGTACTTCGGACGTGTCACTAGAAGAGGTGAATTTTATCAGTATTGGAATAAAGGTAAAATGAGAAACACGAATAATAGAATATTGTGCATAGCGAAATGTATGAATTCGGAGGAGGCGAAAGTCGTGTGCTTGGATAGAAAAGTATGGAGATCTGTTCTCTCTTTCTACCCCGCAAGGAACACGACGTGATTATATGTATGTATGTGCACTGAACACCCATGTATCATCATATGTTTTGAGGTTTTCGCGGTTCTTCGTATCAGTTGGATATTTTTTTTCGGAGTGTTTGACCGTGTGGTTTGACTCGTGATGCCGACCTTTCGAAAAAGTTTGCACCATCCCTGAATATGAAAACTGCAACGTTTTCGAAACGTCGGATCATAAGTCAAAAACCTTGTCTAACATGTATCATCTTGTTTCAAAACCTATAATTTCATCGCATCCATTATTTCAGTAGCATATTTTCAATAGACATGATTCGTTAGGGAAGAATTTGTTATGGATGTTACCTAGCGAGTGTTATGGATGGTTTTGCAAATATACGTTTTATTTGATCTATTCTAGGGTTAAAATTTGTACGATAAATAAAATGACGACTAGACATTGAAATTCTTCAAGTATTCTCTCATGGGCACACGTCTCTTCTCAGAATCCCTCCGATGCGAGTGTCAAATTATAAAATTTCCAAGACACAGTGTCGAAGCTTCGTATACAGTACATTATCTATTTACGGCGGGATCTCGCGTTGGACGTGCATCGCATCGTGATTGAGGGAAACACCCGAATTTTGTTTTATTTTTTCGATAAACAGCTAACGCCTGTATGTATAATGCCAGCTTGACGCGATGGTTCGTAACTTTGTGCATGGTTGTGGAAAAAATATTCAAGAATTTACGATTTCATTTACGGTTCTTTCAACGCTTTTTCGAGATGTAAGGTTGGACTATTTACGTCAGGATAGGCGGATAGGCGAATTTATAAAAAAACAACGCTCATTTTCTTCTGTTTGCAGACAACGTGCTCGATTCTGTTAAGGTTGACGACTTGTATAGCGCTGTATTGTTACCTCCTAAGTGTTATTTTTTCAATTAATAAAATAAGACTTATAAACGACACTTAATAAATTCAAAAGTAAATAGGTCTGAAAGTGAGCCGGGAACCGGGATGTCTATAATAGAAAGCGATTCTTCTATCCACCAAATTATTGTTCACGTTAAAGCTGCTTCAGGTATTGGAGGGGATATCTTAAGTATTTAAAACTTTAATGAAGAATTCCTTGATTGTGGCCAAGATAAATAAGTGTCCCTGTCTTGATTTTTTTTACATTCATCACTTTGATTATATGTCTGTCTGGAAGAATTTTTCAATATGGAAATACAAACATACCATCACGTCATTTCCCTGTTGGGGCAGGCAGAGAAGACACAGTGCCAGACTTTCCTATCTCGACACACATTCTTTGCCTCTTCCACATACACACACCTTTTCTTACAAACCTTACGATTTATCTGACTTTATACGATTCCTTCTTTCAAAATATCATCCTATTGATGCAACCACACTATCCTTGGTCTACCTCTCATACGTCTTCCACTCACATTTGCACTTTATATTTGTAATATGGAAATGACTCCGTTTAATTGCATTGTACAGTTTATGTGTAATACAATAAATACAATTACGCCATTTTCACCGTAAAGTTCAATCAACATCCTGAAATTATTTGCTTTTACAATTTTCTTGTTGAATCGAGAGAATTTATCTGTCCTTTTACTTGACCACACCATGGGCGGGCAGATAGGACAGCGCCAGACTTTTCAACCGTGACTTAAATCTTTCACTTCCTATATTCATACATCTCTTACCTTCTTAAATTTCCTACTTTTTGAAATTTCATTTTATCTAACCGTAACTTACTCACTCTTTCTCTACCACGCCTTCTCACATTTATTTACGTTGTAAACTTATTACGCCAGGAACCTTTTCGTTCGACATGCCTTTTGTTTTTCATCCTACTTAATGCAATTGTGTGTTAGAAAGTCTCCAAAGGATACGCTAACGAAATCGGCTCGCGTCGCCTTCCCCCATAGTTAGTCACGTGCCGGCCGATAACTCACAGTATGATTGAGTGCACGTGCACCGTACAACCTGTGCGCCTGTATTGCTGTCGCATGGATATCGATCCCCTTGCTAACAATCGCGGCCCGTTGCACATTGGGTCGAAATACTTTAATACACATAAAAAAAATCGATTATTAAATACATGCCATCACGCCGTCTCCACGTCGGGGTAGGCAGAGAGAGCACAATAATTTTCTATTGTGACACATATTTCGCCTCTTCCAAATTCATACAACTCCTACTATGTCTCTGAGTTTTTATATTTCCTTATTTCAAAATATCATACACTTGGTTCAACCATACTTTCCTTGGTCTTCCTCTAGCACGCCTTCCACTTACATTTTCACTGTATATTTGTTTTGTTAATCTTTCTTTATTAATTCGTTCTACATCCCCGAACCGTTTGCGAGTGCGGTTTTTAATTTTAATGAATACATTAGCATTAAGTTCAAATTTATCTCGAACAATTTCATTCCGTTATACATTGTCACATACCATGTATTATTTTTAGTGCATGCATTTCTACAACATTTATTCGGCTCATTTTTATCTTTTTCCACGTACAAAGTTGGTACTAGAATACTGTCGTGGACTAACATATCTATCATCTTAGCAGATTTCGATTCTTCTAAGTTTTATTTAACTTATAGGATTTTTATCCCATATAGGACCACATGGTATTCAGTGAAAAAAAATCGTTCTTATTGCATCGGCATGTTCTTTTTATACACTTTTTAGATTGAAATTTTAAATAATTAAATATTTTAAACCTAATTTATCTAAAAAAATCATTAAATTATTTTGAAGGAACTTTGTTCTATTCAGGGCTAAAACAGTTAATATGTTACAATATCTATATATGATATACATAGTGATGTGAACATGTGTTATATATGCGTTTATTGGCCTTCGTTTGATTTCTACATAAAAACTCAAATATGTATATTCCCCACGTGAGTGAGTGTCATTTCTACTTTCGAGTTTTCGTATTTTTTTATCGTGTAATTTTTAAATATTTCGTAGATTGAAAAAAAAAAACAATTAATTCAACACTTTAATCTTTGGGCTTATTGTAAATTAAAAAAAATATCTTGACTTACTAAAACATTTTTATGTACTATAATTCCAAAACTTAGGTAAATTACTTCAACGATGTTTTAAATTATATAAACGAAATTTCCTGGAAAAACGTCATACATAGAAAAAATTCAAATACCGAAAATATAATATATATATGGCACACTCAAGATTATACTTAGATACGAATTTTCTACTGAAATGGATCAACGTAAATCGATTAACCCACCTAAAAATATATCAACATAATGATTTATATTATTAGACTACTTCACTTGTGTAAAATGTCTAATTTGATTTGTTTTCATTGTTATTTTTCTGTATATGGGAGAATCGTTTTCCACCCAGTGTGCGCCGAGGAGAACGCTCCTGCTTTCTATTCTCCATTATTCGTGTATAGCTTATTATTGTATTATTTGCTCAACACCCAGGGGAACCTTTATGCGGATTGACGTGCATTATATCAAAACGTTTTTGTATGTTCATCTTGATAAGCTTACATAAATGTTTGTACGAATTCGGGAGTAATGCTACAAGTTTTAAGACATTTCCTGTTGCGAAAGTTGTATCAAGTAAGTATGCGAAGAAAATGCTTTATACAAAACACTTTTTTTAGTTAATTTGAATTGATGTCTGCATTCCTTTATATGCAAAACAATCAATTTGGAGATTCAGTATTTCATTCCGACTCAAATAAATACTTATTTTCGATTTTATTCAACAAGTATCTAGATTAGTAATTTGCAAGCAAATATACGTATATATCTGAAATGAATGGATAGCGAGGAAGAAATATACCCAGGAAAGAGTGGAATGAGATAGTTAGGAAAGATAAGGAGTATTCGAAACTAGAGAGCTTTTATTACGAGATGTAATGTATTTGTTAATGGATAGAAAGACGTGGAGATCTGTCCTCCCAACCCACCCCAAAAAGGATGTGGCGTGATGTTATGTATGTATGTAAGCCCCTAAATTATGTCCGAGTGCAGCTCTACAGGTAGACTATTCCATTGAACATGTCCAAATAACTGTCAGAAAACTTCGACTTGCTAGCCCCGTTTGGCTTGATACCTCTTTCTACTAATTAGGCGACTGGTCTAACGCTCACCGATATTTTTTTTTATTCGTTCATCTCTTTAGTGAATATTGATCTGCTCACAGTTTGAGATCCAATGTTACAAGGAGTCGAGGATATTACTCACGGAGTACGTTGATATATTGCCCTGTGGCCTCGACTCGGCGAGAACGATATTTTTTCCTACATTTAGCGAACGATTTCATAGCTTGTCAAACCGTGATTCGCAAGTCTTGTTTTTTGCTTTTAGTTTATACAATGTGTGTTGGAATATAGCGTGTTTTATAAATTAAAAGCTTATTTTTCAATTTCATTTGATTGTTAGTGTTCTACAAAAAAACATTGCCATTGCGATCTTATTTATGTTACATAACGTTTTACTCTAATATTACTACGAATAAGATTTTATTTATGATGTTTGAATTTCATTCATACTGTCATGCCGTTTCAATGTAGGTAGGTGAAGAACACGGAGTGCCAAACTTTTCTATTTTAAAATACTGTCTTTTATCTTCTCAAGTTCTTCAAAATATTTTCATACAGCTCCTTCGGTTAAAGATTTATATTTGTATGGGACGTGTGCGGTCACCCTTGTGATTAGGTGGATAGACTTGTATGTGTATAGACATTTATATATTCTATGGTAGATATGTAACGCCTTAATATTTGAAAACTGATACCATTTGTAATGTTTGATATATTTGTTTAGATTTGAAAATGTAATGTAAATTCTTGTTTGTTTTTGTATTAAATATTTGTTTGAGTCCGATCATCATCGCGACCGCAAGGGAAATAAGGACTTGTGGGCGGGGCGTCGTGACTAGGTCGCAGTCCAGTCGTGTTAAGCAGTGCTCAAAACTCCGAAAGTTGTTGTATTTCGCGAGGTGTGAGCGCTTGTGATGACCGACCGACCATTCATAAGAAAGGTTACTTTCGATTTTAAGATTATATTCTCAGTACAAACCGACTCTACTGTGTTTTACTTGAGACCCACTACTGACCTGCCTTAGATGAATCTCTTCACCCCGCTACCTTCTCATCGATCTACGCCTTTGGAACCGCAACTCAATTCTCCGAGCGCTGCGCAGCAACCATCACACCTACGTTACAGTTCATTTGTACCTGTCTGGTACAATATTATTCAAATGACTTTGACAATCTCTGTGACCTAGTTGATAAGGCGTTTGTTTTTCAAGCCGGGGGTTGCGGGTTCTATTCCCGTTGGTACCAAGATTTTTTTAAAAAGGTTTCCAGTCTGGTATAACCTTATTACAATAGGCCGTACTTCGGACGTGTCACTAGAAGAGGTGAATTTTATCAGTATTGGAATAAAGGTAAAATGAGAAACACGAATAATAGAATATTGTGCATAGCGAAATGTATGAATTCGGAGGAGGCGAAAGTCGTGTGCTTGGATAGAAAAGTATGGAGATCTGTTCTCTCTTTCTACCCCGCAAGGAACACGACGTGATTATATGTATGTATGTGCACTGAACACCCATGTATCATCATATGTTTTGAGGTTTTCGCGGTTCTTCGTATCAGTTGGATATTTTTTTTCGGAGTGTTTGACCGTGTGGTTTGACTCGTGATGCCGACCTTTCGAAAAAGTTTGCACCATCCCTGAATATGAAAACTGCAACGTTTTCGAAACGTCGGATCATAAGTCAAAAACCTTGTCTAACATGTATCATCTTGTTTCAAAACCTATAATTTCATCGCATCCATTATTTCAGTAGCATATTTTCAATAGACATGATTCGTTAGGGAAGAATTTGTTATGGATGTTACCTAGCGAGTGTTATGGATGGTTTTGCAAATATACGTTTTATTTGATCTATTCTAGGGTTAAAATTTGTACGATAAATAAAATGACGACTAGACATTGAAATTCTTCAAGTATTCTCTCATGGGCACACGTCTCTTCTCAGAATCCCTCCGATGCGAGTGTCAAATTATAAAATTTCCAAGACACAGTGTCGAAGCTTCGTATACAGTACATTATCTATTTACGGCGGGATCTCGCGTTGGACGTGCATCGCATCGTGATTGAGGGAAACACCCGAATTTTGTTTTATTTTTTCGATAAACAGCTAACGCCTGTATGTATAATGCCAGCTTGACGCGATGGTTCGTAACTTTGTGCATGGTTGTGGAAAAAATATTCAAGAATTTACGATTTCATTTACGGTTCTTTCAACGCTTTTTCGAGATGTAAGGTTGGACTATTTACGTCAGGATAGGCGGATAGGCGAATTTATAAAAAAACAACGCTCATTTTCTTCTGTTTGCAGACAACGTGCTCGATTCTGTTAAGGTTGACGACTTGTATAGCGCTGTATTGTTACCTCCTAAGTGTTATTTTTTCAATTAATAAAATAAGACTTATAAACGACACTTAATAAATTCAAAAGTAAATAGGTCTGAAAGTGAGCCGGGAACCGGGATGTCTATAATAGAAAGCGATTCTTCTATCCACCAAATTATTGTTCACGTTAAAGCTGCTTCAGGTATTGGAGGGGATATCTTAAGTATTTAAAACTTTAATGAAGAATTCCTTGATTGTGGCCAAGATAAATAAGTGTCCCTGTCTTGATTTTTTTTACATTCATCACTTTGATTATATGTCTGTCTGGAAGAATTTTTCAATATGGAAATACAAACATACCATCACGTCATTTCCCTGTTGGGGCAGGCA
This sequence comes from Odontocerum albicorne, assembly GCA_949825065.1. Lineage (NCBI taxonomy): Eukaryota > Metazoa > Arthropoda > Insecta > Trichoptera > Odontoceridae > Odontocerum > Odontocerum albicorne. Next base: position 25,767,963 of record OX463853.1, on the reverse strand, counting down.
GAGAAGACACAGTGCCAGACTTTCCTATCTCGACACACATTCTTTGCCTCTTCCACATACACACACCTTTTCTTACAAACCTTACGATTTATCTGACTTTATACGATTCCTTCTTTCAAAATATCATCCTATTGATGCAACCACACTATCCTTGGTCTACCTCTCATACGTCTTCCACTCACATTTGCACTTTATATTTGTAATATGGAAATGACTCCGTTTAATTGCATTGTACAGTTTATGTGTAATACAATAAATACAATTACGCCATTTTCACCGTAAAGTTCAATCAACATCCTGAAATTATTTGCTTTTACAATTTTCTTGTTGAATCGAGAGAATTTATCTGTCCTTTTACTTGACCACACCATGGGCGGGCAGATAGGACAGCGCCAGACTTTTCAACCGTGACTTAAATCTTTCACTTCCTATATTCATACATCTCTTACCTTCTTAAATTTCCTACTTTTTGAAATTTCATTTTATCTAACCGTAACTTACTCACTCTTTCTCTACCACGCCTTCTCACATTTATTTACGTTGTAAACTTATTACGCCAGGAACCTTTTCGTTCGACATGCCTTTTGTTTTTCATCCTACTTAATGCAATTGTGTGTTAGAAAGTCTCCAAAGGATACGCTAACGAAATCGGCTCGCGTCGCCTTCCCCCATAGTTAGTCACGTGCCGGCCGATAACTCACAGTATGATTGAGTGCACGTGCACCGTACAACCTGTGCGCCTGTATTGCTGTCGCATGGATATCGATCCCCTTGCTAACAATCGCGGCCCGTTGCACATTGGGTCGAAATACTTTAATACACATAAAAAAAATCGATTATTAAATACATGCCATCACGCCGTCTCCACGTCGGGGTAGGCAGAGAGAGCACAATAATTTTCTATTGTGACACATATTTCGCCTCTTCCAAATTCATACAACTCCTACTATGTCTCTGAGTTTTTATATTTCCTTATTTCAAAATATCATACACTTGGTTCAACCATACTTTCCTTGGTCTTCCTCTAGCACGCCTTCCACTTACATTTTCACTGTATATTTGTTTTGTTAATCTTTCTTTATTAATTCGTTCTACATCCCCGAACCGTTTGCGAGTGCGGTTTTTAATTTTAATGAATACATTAGCATTAAGTTCAAATTTATCTCGAACAATTTCATTCCGTTATACATTGTCACATACCATGTATTATTTTTAGTGCATGCATTTCTACAACATTTATTCGGCTCATTTTTATCTTTTTCCACGTACAAAGTTGGTACTAGAATACTGTCGTGGACTAACATATCTATCATCTTAGCAGATTTCGATTCTTCTAAGTTTTATTTAACTTATAGGATTTTTATCCCATATAGGACCACATGGTATTCAGTGAAAAAAAATCGTTCTTATTGCATCGGCATGTTCTTTTTATACACTTTTTAGATTGAAATTTTAAATAATTAAATATTTTAAACCTAATTTATCTAAAAAAATCATTAAATTATTTTGAAGGAACTTTGTTCTATTCAGGGCTAAAACAGTTAATATGTTACAATATCTATATATGATATACATAGTGATGTGAACATGTGTTATATATGCGTTTATTGGCCTTCGTTTGATTTCTACATAAAAACTCAAATATGTATATTCCCCACGTGAGTGAGTGTCATTTCTACTTTCGAGTTTTCGTATTTTTTTATCGTGTAATTTTTAAATATTTCGTAGATTGAAAAAAAAAAACAATTAATTCAACACTTTAATCTTTGGGCTTATTGTAAATTAAAAAAAATATCTTGACTTACTAAAACATTTTTATGTACTATAATTCCAAAACTTAGGTAAATTACTTCAACGATGTTTTAAATTATATAAACGAAATTTCCTGGAAAAACGTCATACATAGAAAAAATTCAAATACCGAAAATATAATATATATATGGCACACTCAAGATTATACTTAGATACGAATTTTCTACTGAAATGGATCAACGTAAATCGATTAACCCACCTAAAAATATATCAACATAATGATTTATATTATTAGACTACTTCACTTGTGTAAAATGTCTAATTTGATTTGTTTTCATTGTTATTTTTCTGTATATGGGAGAATCGTTTTCCACCCAGTGTGCGCCGAGGAGAACGCTCCTGCTTTCTATTCTCCATTATTCGTGTATAGCTTATTATTGTATTATTTGCTCAACACCCAGGGGAACCTTTATGCGGATTGACGTGCATTATATCAAAACGTTTTTGTATGTTCATCTTGATAAGCTTACATAGCGCTGGTTCATAACACATATCACTCCAAGAGTGTTGCCAATTTTTATATTTAGCAGGTTATAAGTGTCAGTTCAACAATAAATTTAGATAAATCCCTTTTTCGTAAAACCTTTACTTATCGGCAGAACAGATTTGTCAGAAACCATTATGTACGTTTGAAACTTTGTAATCTTTCAATGAAAAGCAGTATGTTCGCGTTTTGACTCAAAGTAAATTCCGAGAAAACGATGTATCATTTTAAAATCAAGATCTACGGAACTTCAAGAAGTTGAAAGCTCTTACATTTTACTCGTCTACGATAAAAATGTCAACATTAAAAATAATATAAAACAAATTTTTTCAAAGTGATTGAATGCCATTTACATACAATATATTTTTACGAAGGATGTATTATACATATACCATCACGCAGGTTCTTTGTTGGGGTACGCAGAGAGAACAGATCACCAAATTTTCCTATCTCGACACACTCCACATCCATACACCTCATACAGCTTTTACGATTTACCTTACTTACATATTTTTCTTTCAAAATATTCACTTGATCCAAACACACTTTCCTTGGTCTTCCTCTACCACGCCTTGCACTCGTATTTGCGTTGTATTTTTGTTTTGTTAATATTTTTTCATTCATTCGTTTCACGTGTCCAAACCATCTCAGAGTGCTCTTTTTCATCTTACTCAACACACACGTGCTCTTCTTCATCTTAAGTCCACACTTATCTCTAATGACTCCATTCCGTATTCTGCTATACATTGTCACTCCACGTATTCTTCTAAGTTCAAGCATTTCTACAGGCTCCATGTTTCACTTCAATACATCAAAGATGGTACTAACAAAATATTGTTGTGGATTATTATCTTAGCAGATTTGTTAGTGCTCTGTTTGAGTATATATGTTTTAGTGACCCATTGAATTTGTATCCTATCACTACACGTCATTCGACACCCTTGTACAGTACCCGGCGGTAAGTAATACACATCGTTTGTAGAGCGTCGCCTCTGTCGCACGATGCGCTAACAGACCGGTCCGGTAACGACTGACAAATCGCGACGGAACACGTGTATGAATGTCAGAGACGACGCTTTACAAACGATGTGTATTACTTACCGCCGGGTACTGTAACTCTTCCGCCGTCTGAGAAAATACTACCTTAATAGCAGAATTCTTCAACTAGCTCTCTAGTCTTTCATTATCCACCCATATTATTTTATTATTACACTTTTATATCACCACAATCTGGGATTTCGCAACATTCATACCATTTTATGTTCTATTTCGAAATATTATATAAATTTAATATTTTTAACATATACCATACTTATTCTGGGCTGGATATTTGGGCTATATAGGTTATGATAGTCCGTATTGAAGAACTTTTTAAGGAAAGTAAAATACACGAAAATATGTAAAAAAAACAGTTGCTTCTGCGGAATGTGGCAATACTTCGCATATTTATTATAATATAATAAATTTGCATATTTTTTGCAATAATTTCAACCTACGAGTTCACGCAATTTCAATAGCGACTTCCACATATCGAACATTTTTTTTTTCAATTCATATATTATCCCTTAATATATCCATCCAAATTGGCTATCAAATATTGAAATCTTCCTCATTGTCTTGAGTCCCATCAATCGAACCTTCGTGTTTAGAACCACTGGAGTCGGCTCGGATCTTGCAGTTTATCATTACACGTCATGTTGGCAATACTTTACCATGTGAAGTGCTAACAACACTCGTATTCATCTAGCATACGAGTATTGTTACTGGACGAACTCTTAAATTAGGCTGGGACCCTTTTATATAACTGTATATTTTTTTCGGGTACCATCGGGATTTTTATCTGAACCCGTATCTCTCGGGTGGATGTCAAGTGTCTTATCAATCAAGCCACAGAGTTCGCTCAATAACTTGCATTTATATATTTTCAACAAATTCTAACATATAACAAGTTGGTTTATTTTTGACAGTTCAATTAAATGAATATACTCGTATTATGAGCTTTTTCGAAAAGTTCATTTTCTTAGAAAATACAAGACAGATTAGTAGCCAGTACATGTGTAGATTAATAAAAATGAAGCCTTGCCAGTGTTCATTACTTTAATATCATAATTAGTGATTTTATATGATCTTTTTTAAATTATACTATGATGATGAAGTGAGGCATAATGGCTTACAATTATTAGTATTCGAGGAATAATTATTTAATGTATCGATCAAAAATGAAGAGTATCTCATATTGATATTTTCTACTCATAAAACATGCAGTGGCTGTGATGATTTATGTTCATAATATAATTACAGTTTGGTTTACGATTATATTACATTGAGCTAACTAAGAATATTCAATTAGTTAATATGGTTGTTAAATAAATAAATAATCGAATAAATATAAACTAGCTCTTAAATGTTTCTGTATTTATTTGTCCTTAACATATTTCTGAAGTTGGGAATTAAGATGGTTCAACCTTCAAAAAGCGGTTTACAAGTTGATCACAAGTTTTTAAAACAAACATATTTCAAGTTAATCTATTGGACTGGTGTTTCTGTCATGCATGGCACGTTAAAAAAGTGGAAAGAACTACCCATTCTCTCCTATAAGGTTTCTTCTGGGAATGTTGGGGTACTACTTTCTTAGCCTGAGGAGGGATGGAAGGGTCTCTAATTTTATCTTAATTTGCTTTTCAAGCTTCCACAATGCGAACCAGGTTGAGCTGGGGGCCATAAGAGAGAAGTTTTATTATATGTTGATATAAAAATATAAATATTAGCATTTAGTGTTGTTTTCTTGGTAGATTCATTGATTGCATTGTGTGATGAAATGTAATGAAGGATTTCTTGTTTCTAGGGTCCGCCTCCGAGTGCTGGTCCCATCAAGTTCACCATCTCTGATACCCTGGAGAGAATTAAAGAAGAGTTCAACTTTCTTCAAGCTCAGTACCATACGTAAGCCATTCTGTCATTGCTTAAAAATTTTAGACTGCTTTATTTTTCCATTTTGAATATACTTTTGGAGAAATTATTCAAATGACTGCAAATACTTAACAGAACAGATATTTGGTAATATTGAATGTGAAAAAACATTAAAAATTTTGGTTCGTGAATTAATATTATTCTAAACCTGCATCCTATGTTAAAAAAGTATTCACTGCTTACTATAGTTAATTTTTTAACTGCGTATGAATTATCATTGTATCTAATGACCAGTGTTAAGTGATGCTGAAAAAGTAGTGCACTTGTCCTAAAAGTAGCTATTAGGTCCTTACATATGAAATTGGCGTTTTGTTTGGGAGGAACATAAAGTTGATTTTTTTTAATATAATATATTTATTTAATCAAAGTATGTACCATTGCTATCTATGCACTTTTGCCATCTCATAGGTAGTTCATCGATCCCTTTACTAAAAAAACCATTCGGACGGGAATCAATAAAATCTTTGAAGTCGGTTTGGACTGCCCCATCGGAGTTGAATTTTTTCCCTTGCAAGAAGTTATCCAAATTTCGAAAAAAATAGTAATCTGTTGGGGCAAGGTCCGGAGAGTACGGTGGATGTCTTAGACATTCCAATTGAAGCTCTTCTAATTTGGTAGCCGTCTGTTGTGCAGTGTGTGGTCTAGCGTTATCATGAAGCAGCAGTGGCCTAGAGCGATTAACCAGCCTCGGTTGTTTAGCAGCTAGCTTTTCCATCATGGTTTGCAGTTGCTGACAATAGACATCTGCCGTAATCGTCTGGCCAGATTTAAGAAAGCTGTAGTGAACGACACCAGCACTAGTCCACCAAACGCTCACAAGTAACTTTTTTGGAGTCAATTTTCGCTTGGGGCATGGTTTGGCTGGTTCGGCAGGGTTCAGCCATTGCGATGAGCGCTTCCGATTATCATACAGGATCCACTTTTCATCACAGGTAATGATTCGATTCAAAATCCCTTCATTATTGTGCCGGTTGAGTAATGCAACGCAGCAGTCAACGCGCGTTTGTTGATTTGCTTCACTCAATTCGTGAGGTACCCACCTTTCAAGCTTTTTCACCTTCCCAATTTGCTTCAAGTGGATTAAAACAGTTTTATCACTAACACCGCAGCCTGCAGCTAATTCGGACGTGGTTTGCGATGGATCCGCTTCCACAATAGCCTTCAATTCTACATTATCAACTTTGGTCTCCGGCCGTCCACCGGGCTTGTTCTGTAGGTCGAAATTTCCAGAACGAAAACGTTGGAACCAAAAACGCACTGTGTTTTCTTTTGCGGCACCGTCGCCATACACATCATTAATCCTTCGAGCCGTTTCTGCAGCACTGGTGCCACGGTGGAACTCGTACTCGTAAATAACGCGATATTTCAAGTTTTCCATTTTGTAAACTGAGTGACGCAAAGAAAAAAAAACAATTGAGGAAAAAACAAATGAATTATAATTTTCGAAACACAAATACTTGAGTAAATAGCTGTATAAATTTGAATTTGGAATTCCTAACCAAAGAGAAGATATTTGAGATCAAAGTTGCCAGTACGGCAAAACGCCAATTTCATATGTAAGGACCTAATATAAAGGTGTGCCACTACTACTTTTTACTTAGAATATTCGAGTAGCATGCTAATTTTGGACAAAATTTGTGCAAATGGTATTTTTTTTACAAAATTGGTGTCGATGGTAATTTTTTTGACAAATCCCAGTTTTACTGATTGGTTCTTTTAATTTTTTCCAAATGATTAATAATCTATGTTTAAAATCAATCATGCAATAATTTTGTGAATTATTTAAATTTTGCTGAAAAAAATTAATATACATGTATTTTTAACTCTATCCCATTTCAGGCTTAAATTGGAATGTGAAAAACTAGCTGGTGAAAAAACAGAAATGCAACGACATTATGTGATGGTGAGTTGAAATTTTATTTTTAAACTAAATGTTTGGATATAATAAGAACTTGTATCAATCAGACAATTATAAAAGTTTGGCACACAAGAATTTTTTAGCTGTATTAAATAATTCCTCTTTCATACTTAGGTTTATTTTTTAGTTTGAACAAATTTAAACCAAATTTTTTATGAGTTGATATAAAAAATGTATCATAAGAACAATTAATTTCAAACAAAGATTAAATGGGAAATTTTTTAACGCATTTTTTATGAGATTCAAAGACCACTCAAAAAAATTCAGTCAGTGAAGTACACGTATATGTTTCATGTTAAATTCAGTATTACGAGTATATGAAAGGTATAAGTAAAATATGAGTAACAATTACAGATTTAAATGAAAAAAAATAGACAAACCCATTTTCGCCTTTACTGAAATATCTTAAAACAGGTCAATGTTGGGTTGAATATTTTATATCTAGTTGAAGTAACATTTTTTTTATATTAGTTTGTCTTAAAAATTAGCTAATGTATTTCAATTCCACTTTTTCTTTATTTTCAGTATTATGAGATGTCTTATGGGCTTAATGTTGAAATGCATAAACAGGTAAGTGCCATTTTCTATTCAAAACCTATTTTTACAAATTTTAATATAAAATACTTGTATTTATAATATTTGTACAATAGGACATACTTGTACTTATCACCTACTACATATTTCTATAAATTATTAAAACCACCTTGAGTAACTTATTACGAAATTTTTCATCCTTTTCATTCTGCCACCTTTTGATTCTCCTTTTAAACATGTGATCATTATCTTAAATATGCATACAGCTTCAGTCAGATCTCAAAAGTCGGAAGCACAATAATAAATTATATTGCGATATATTGTAAATGTAAAATTATATATTTTCGTTTGTATATCTTGAAATTTAAATATAAACTTGAATCGAAACTTCTACTCCACACATACTCCATTAAGCATCTGGGATTCTCGTTCCTTAGCAATCTTTGCATTTGGTCACATCATATAAAACTGGGATTTTCAACTCTAGTTTTTCAACTCGCCAATTGGTTTGAGAGCCCAACTGTTTTAAAAATGCTTTCATTCAGCAGTTTGAGCAATATTCTTATATATAGAAATATCTGCAATATTTTTATATGGTTGAGTTTGGTACCTATTCAGAGCTTAATTCTTTTCAGTTTATACTGTGCATGCTTGGTTATAATCCCTTGGGTGTACGAGGAAATCTTTGCTCCTGGTATATGCTGTAAGGCTTGTTTGAAGAGCTGTAAGTTGTGCAGCATTACTAAAAATGCATTGGAAACCACACATCAACTTATTTAATTGAATATTGATAATTTGTTATCTTTAATTAATGTTTGTTAAATAATTTGTTGAAATATGTATGCATATTAAGATGTGTTGGAAATTCCAATGTAATTAAGCTAAGCCTTTATTGTGAATAAAACTAATCAATAAATATCTTTTGGCGGAACATTCTATGATATCCGGCATATCTTAGTCCAAATGTAGTTTTCGGAAGAGGGACTAAAAAAATCCTTTTTATTCTATATAAGATTGTAATTAACAATGTTGGCCATTGCAGACTGAAATAGCAAAAAGACTGAACGCCATCATCGGACAACTGCTGCCGTTCCTGGCCCAAGAGCACCAGCAGCAGGTGGCCTCGGCCGTGGAGAGAGCCAAGCAGGTCACCATGACAGAGCTCAATGCTATCATTGGGGTTCGTTTATCTTATTTCAGTTAACCATCTTGTTTCATGAGCATGCTTTACATTTAATCACATAATACTGATGATGATAGTTTCAATTATGGCTTATCATACATGAAACAATTTAGCATCGTATGATGGATTCTAGACTTATAACATTTGATGCTAAAGATGGCAATATATATATATATATATATATATATATATATATATATATATATATATATATATATATATATATATATATATATATATATATATATATATATATATATATATATATATATATATATATATATATATATGTATATGTATATGTATATGTATATGTATATGTATATGTATATGTATATGTATATGTATATGTATATGTATATGTATATGTATATGTATATGTATATGTATATGTATATGTATATGTATATGTATATGTATATGTATATGTATATGTATATGTATATGTATATGTATATGTATATGTATATGTATATGTATATGTATATGTATATGTATATGTATATGTATATGTATATGTATATGTATATGTATATGTATATGTATATGTATATGTATATGTATATGTATATGTATATGTATATGTATATGTATATGTATATGTATATGTATATGTATATGTATATGTATATGTATATGTATATGTATATGTATATGTATATGTATATGTATATGTATATGTATATGTATATGTATATGTATATGTATATGTATATGTATATGTATATGTATATGTATATGTATATGTATATGTATATGTATATGTATATGTATATGTATATGTATATGTATATGTATATGTATATGTATATGTATATGTATATGTATATGTATATGTATATGTATATGTATATGTATATGTATATGTATATGTATATGTATATGTATATGTATATGTATATGTATATGTATATGTATATGTATATGTATATGTATATGTATATGTATATGTATATGTATATGTATATGTATATGTATATGTATATGTATATGTATATGTATATGTATATGTATATGTATATGTATATGTATATGTATATGTATATGTATATGTATATGTATATGTATATGTATATGTATATATATATATATATATATATATATATATATATATATATATATATATATATATATATATATATATATATATATATATATATATATATATATATATATATATATATATATATATATATCCATACTATTATATTTCCTGTACAAGAAATTGTCCATGGTGCAAACCTCACAGTGTGGTTGTGAGTGAGGCTAAAATTTTCTCTCTCAACCATTTTTAAAGACAGAGCAGGAGAATTTCCCGAGTGAACTAACAATCTGTTTCTGAGGATTCGGTTTATAGATGATGCAAATTTTAATATTCGTTATGTGTAAAAACAACAAAAGGGGAAATTTTATCTTTAGTCTAAACCCCATTTAGTTTCTCTATTGTCATTTCTCATTTTGAATGTTTTGTTAACATCTGTTTATCAAAGTCTACACGTGAGTATTGTTATTTTAAAAAAATATTTATATACCTGAGAATCCGGAAACTGTAAATGGAAGGCTCATTATTGAATATGCGACATTTTTTGTATAATGTTTATATTATGGTTAGAACTAATCAAGTATTAGTACTGCAAAATCAGAAATAATTAGGATATTCCTTTAACCCAAGAGTTCACAAACTTTTTTCGACCGCAGACCCCTTTACCAAAAACTTTTAAAACCGTCGACCCCCTAGTCATTTACTTAACTTACTCAAATTAATAAGTTTGTACAGTACTCGATATTAAATATTTCACTAGATATCAAACTTTTCATTTTAATCACTTGTTATTAAGGATTGAAAAAGATAAAAGGACTACGGATTATGGCATTATCTTTTGCAACATTTAATGTTGAAATCTGCAGTGACGAAAATTAAAGCAAAAAAATAGACTCTTTTAATGACACATTTTACCTTTTCGTTCACAAGTTTGGTATATAATGTGTTTTTATCAAAAAAGTGTTTCTTTTAAATTATTTTACTTCTTACTTAGGTACCTATTGGAATCATAGATATTTTGAAGTAACAAACAAATAGCAGTAGTAAGGGGGTCTATTTTTGCTGTCGTCGACCCCCAATTTTTTTTATTGAAACTATCGACCCCTAGAAAAATCAAATCGACCACTTTGGGAACTCTCGCTTTAACCTTATCATATGTTTTGTATATTAATTTGATTTATAAAAAAAAGAAGACACTTCATTGAACTATTTATGAATCTCTATTATCTTGACGAACTACAGTTAAAATATTCTTTTTAATTGAACGAAAATCAGAATTTCACCAAGTCATACAAATTTTTTGGTGTTTCCCTGTGTTATATAACCAAATCACTGTTATTCTGAATTAATGTGTACAGTTATTATTTATTTTTTAATAAATGAGTAATTACATTTTTTTTCTTGGAATCCGTTCAAATATGACTCAATTTGTCATCATTAATGCAAAAACAGATTGCTGATTTCAAACATCTGTGGCTTAATGTGATAAGGGAAAATATGGTGAAATAGAGATGAGTAAATCAATTTAACATTTTTTCATAAATACTGAAATTACATACATACACACCATGCCCCTTATGCCTTTCTATCCATGTACACAGCTTTTTCCTTATCATTGAAGTGCCATTAATACTAATCATTCAACTTTTTTTTTCTAGAATTTAAGGTCTTTAATTCTAGGATAAAAAAATAACAAATTGAGAATAAGTCAGGAAACAAGAAACAAGGTTAAAAAGCTACATTGAAGATTTATTCTGTATGTTAAACCTCTAAGTGAGTGAGATTTTGTAAGAAGTAAAATATGTATGGAGGAGTGAGTTTTTTTTACATTTTAAAATTATCTGAAATTGTTTTTTTTTTACCAAATTGTTAGTTTTCTGCTAACAAATATTTTTCGCAATAAAAAACGTAATTGCGGCCTCCATATACAAAATAATTGAATAGATAAAAACATTTGAGTCATGTCAGTTTTATGGATAAATTCACGTATTCGGGAATAAAAACATCGGATGTACCATGTATGTCCATACTCTCTTGAGGTAAAAATTCGCTTGCCGTACGCCATACGGCCATACTCCTTTAGAGGTTTAAAAAATTCATTTTGTCTGGCTTAAAAATGTGCCAAAAAAAGATACAATATTTCTTTAAAATCTACACATATTAATGGTAAGCAGTGTGAATATTTGTATGAAATCGCATTGAAATTTATAATATTTCATTATTGCCGTTACCTTGTCAAACAAATTCTTGGAGGTTTTTGGAATAACAGGTGTTGCCGGATAGCATTTAATAAATTCTAAGTGTTTTTCTTTTATTTTCTGGTTTAAAAATAAGTTATGTCTCTTTAAAATTCCATGTCGCACCACTGTGTCTCATCCTCATCCATACAGTTCATTATTAATGCTTTCTGTTTTATTTTATGTCTCCATTAATTTCAAACATAGGAGTATTTTACTTTATCAATTTTACTTACATCATCAGCCTCTAATAAAAAGTAAAATGCTAAATTTAACTGTTTCAACACTGCAGCATAATATTGATTAACTGATTTTGGAGTATTTAAAAAAAAAATTATCTCTTCATATTGTACTTAGCAAATTTGGACCATAGATCACAAGTTTAATTAATTATTTTGATAGTTTCTATTTGGTAATGCTATTTTATTCTCAGTTGCATTAATAGAACTTGCCTCTTTTTAGGAATAATGTTTTTAGGAACCTTATCTGATGCAGTTATAATGTTGACAACTTCTTTTCAGCAACAGCAGCAACAGGGCCTTCAGCATCTCCTCGTAAGTGTCACACCCTATTAGTTATAAACTAACAATAAAATTAACCTACTATAAAACTTCTATTAACCTTTTGCACTCAAGGGGATCAAAGTGGCTCAGTTTTAATTTTATCACAAAACTCGCAGGTGCCGCAATGGCACCGTGCTACTGTCAGTTTGGCATTAATTTCCATAGCAGATGGTGTGTCATATGTGTCTTCATATTTTTATTTGTGATCATAATTTTTTGATGACTTCTGCAGTCTAGTTGGTCAGACACCTCCCAACCCAGAGGTTGCAGGTTCAAATCCCGTTGGAACCTAGTTTTTTTAAAAGGATTCCAGTCTGGTTTTCACTTAAGGCCTCTTTAACATCTTTCTGGTTGGTTGGAAGAGATTGCCACATGGCAATAAGCCCACCAGGTTGTAATGTATACAATGAAAGTGTAATACAATATGATAATTTTTACAGTTTTGATTATATTTATATAAAAAAAATATTCTTTTATATAAATATTGCTTCGATTGACTGGTAATACAAAAAATAATTTGAGTGCAAAGGGTTATATTTTTTCATGTCTCCTATATCTCCTGGTCATCGGTGGCCTTTTTAAATATTAATTTGTTTTTTTTAATTTTCATTTTGGTATTGCATATTTTTTTTTCTCTGTATCAATAATGTTTTCCCGCATCTTTCACTCAAAACTTTGCAAATCAATTGTATGGTTGGTTGACAAAGATTGCCACTTGGTAATAAACCCACTATATTGTACACTGTACAATCAAGTTTTAACCTCAAAGCGAGTGAGATTTTGTAAGTAAAATAAAAAATAGATTTTGTAAGTTATAGAAATAACGTAATTGCGGCCGCCATATACAAAATAATTGAATACATAAAAACATTTGAGCTATGTCCGTTTTATGGATAAATGCATGTATTTGGGAATAAAAACATTGGACGTACCGTGTACGTCCATACTCTCTTGAGGTAAAAATTCGCTCGCCATACGGCCATACTCGTTTAGAGGTTAAATAAATAAACTTAAAAATTTTCCATAACATTATTCCTAATTATTTTAATAACTTGAATCTGCTCTCATTGAAGGAAAAAATGAGCATCTACTTGCTTGTTTACCCAGTAAAAATGCTTATTGATATATTAAAACTAAATATTTCTTTTATTACACAACACAAACATCAAATAGTAGTTGGTTTCTATGTATTCCATATGCTGCTTTTACACCCTTTAACATAGAGATACACATTTTCTCTCAGTGGCACTAGACACTTGTAAAATTCTCTGTTACCAACGGTAACATTTATTGTGATTTAGGCGTAAATGTGTAATTTTTATGTATGTTTATCGTGAGGTTAATTTGTTTTTTTTTTGTGAAAGCAAAACAAACGCAAAAAGATTATATCAAATTAGAATTAGTTACATTCCTATAAAAAATAAATTGCAAGTAGACAGAGTTAAAACTCTTCTGACCCGTTTATTGCCTATTTGTTCTAGATAGAAAATTCCTAACATTGCCTATTTCATTGCTCTTTATGTCATTTGAAGTTTGTGGGTTAAGGTCAGTCTCTCACGTGACTGCGGTCGTATCCCTTGTTTACATGAACTTCACAATGATCAACCGATGATCTAAATAGTGAAGCAGATAATTTAATAATTTGATTTGACACCTTGTCAAAAAAAATATGTATAAAAGCCTTGTTGTACTGTAGGCATGCTATGCTACACTCAAGTCATGTGAGACACAAAGGCAACTTGTTTGTGAACAGTTTTGTTTTGTTATTTTGGTATGTAACATTGTTAAAAAGACTTGTTAAAGAAACATTAGTTTTATTATGTTGACATGAAACATTTTTAGAAATATGCTTGTTTTATTTTGCTATGTTGGTATGTAACATCGTTAAAAATACTCTTGGTTTTTAATATAGCTATAGTGGTATATAATATTGTAAAAAAAAACATTTTTTTATTATGCTATGATATGAAGGATTAAAATACATCTCTGAGCTCTCCAATAAGCGGTCAATTTTGTAATGCACATACAATAATGTAATTGCTATTTACTGGGCGTACATGGCGCGCACGTGGCCCGCATGCAGCAGCAGATGCACGCGCAGCAGCAGCAGGCAGTGGCAGGTGCGGCTGCCGCTCTCCTGGCTGCGACGCCGCACCACGCCGCCCCGCCCCCTCACCCCCTGCCTCACCCACCCAAGCCCGAGCCGCAAGAACCCAAGCCCACGGCTGAGGAGAGGCTCGCTGGGGCCAGGGCACTGCAGGTCTGTATAGATATTATATTTTTCTTATTTATTTCAATAAAGGTGAGACCCCCCATGGCCTAGTTGCTAAGACATTTGTCTTTCATCCGGGGATTTCAGATTCAATTACTCTTTTGAATTGGAATATATATTTACTGTCTTTATTTTTTAATAAATCTTATCTAAGGGATCAATTGTATGAAAGAAGAATAATAAATGTTGTAGAAATGCGCGTACTGAGAAGAATACACGGAGAGAAAATTTATAATAGAAAATGTAACCAATTCATAAAGAATGAATGTGAATCTAAGACTAATGTGTCAAGTGGTATTAAGACCTTGGTATGTATGAATGTGGAAGAGGAGAAATATTTGTGTCGCAATTGAAATCAGCCTACCCCGACAGAGAATCAGCCTGATGGTGTATATACCACTAGGGTACAAACATTTTCCGCTTGCAAATTAGAATGTGTATGGACAGATACCACAACCATAATACATGGGTAGGCGATGTTACAGTTAAAATTTGATTGAAAATGAGAAATTAAACGACATTTAGAGGCTGTCTACGGCACATTTTCTCTGTAGACATCTGAACGTCGTTTAATTTCTGCTGAGCTTTTAATTTTTTTTTTTAAAGAAACTTGACTGAGCGATATTCAATTTTTAAGATTTATTTTAGAATACAATGAAACAACATATCTTCTATCAGCTGTAATTGACATACTACTGAGGGTAAAGGTATCAAATTTAAACTGTAACATCGCTTGACCATTCAATGACTGTGGTATCATCCCATATATGCTTTAATTTATTCAGGCCGATAACTTTTGTACCTCAGTGATATGTGTATTTATAGTACATGAAAAATAAATAAATGTTTGAACAAGAACATCTATCAATTAATTCTAACTTGTGTTATCAAAAAAATGGTAGTTTGCCAATATAAGATAACGAATAAAGTAATCCCTCCATTTTTGTAGATAATTTGTTCCAGGAAAACAGCGCGTAAATTAAAACTGCTTAAATGAAAACCGCATAAATATATCTATTGAATGCTATGTGAAATAGGTGATCTTTTACATATTTCCAGATATTCTATTCTTACTAATCAAACTAAACTTAGTTATTTTTTATAGTCTATATAAATAGTAACTGATAACTAATAAAACACACCTGTTGATGCTCTCATCAGTTTATACAAAGAAAGTACAGTACTTAAGTTTTGCTATACATATTCATTCAAAATCACTCTCGCTGGATGCATCATGCTATTGTTTTCATAATGTTTTAGAAATATTTTCATATTTGTGGGACATTCAATGCACGAGTTAACTTAATGACGCATCGACTCTGCTAGCAATATATTGTCATTGCCTATTCAATCAACAAAATTGTTTGGTTTGTATGTAAATACTTCCAGTACAGTCCAATAAAAATACCCTTGATTTTTTATTGATTCATCACTTACGAAAATCAAATTCTGGAGAAGGAAAATTGAAATGTTCAAAACAACTTTACATATTATTGGATTTGATGATGGCAAAACTTTGTTAAAAAAAAGTTTTTAGAGTTTTTTCTTATTTTTATAGAGTTTTTCTGGCTGTTCCATAATGGATATTACTATGGGGTTTGCTAATAAATTTTTCAACACTAGGTCATTCTCTGTCTCAAATTAAATTCAAATTATCGTTGTGGAAGAATGGTCTCATAATATCAAGAGCTGATCTTTCTGTTGTTTTTCTTTTACACTTTATTTCAATACCCTTTTGAGTGTTTCTGTTCAAATGCAGCAAACTCTCCACCTCTATTTCCAAACTTGGCATTAAAAATACTAGCTGTTGGCTGACTACATACGACTTTTTCCAAATTTGACTAATTGTATGTGTGTTTTACAGAGGAGTTCTGTATCTCCAGCTGATCGGGACAAGTACAGGAATCGCTCGCCTCTGGAGCCTGACCCCACTGAGGTCAAACGGAGAAAAGAAGAAAAAATGCTTGGTCATGTGAGTTACTTTCTTGCAGTTTTTTTATTCGGCTTTATTGTATATTAGTTTGAGTTTATTCTGTTAAATTATTATTGTGGTACGAATTTGATGTTTACTTTCATCTGTTAATATTTTTCAATCTGTAAAAAAGGATTATTTCAATGCAATAGTTTAAATTAACACTTGTTTATTTGAATGTAATTTTAATACACTTGACTAATTTTGATGTAATTTTAATAAGCTTTTACTTTACAAAATTCCACCATTCAGTATTAGCAGCTTGAAGTTTGAGTTGGGAGTTTGAAATTCGAGTTATGATAAAAACTCAAGATCGTAAAGTTGGAATTTTACAAAGTGGAAACCGGTAATGATACGTATTGCTATTGTAATGATACATATTGCGAAATTTCAGAAAGTAAAACTGTAATTTATCAGATATTTTAACTTATATTGGGTGTTAACATAAGTTGAGTCCGTTTTTTTCCAATTTATAAATGAGCACCAAAAGTAAAACAAAATGGTAAAGGTTATACGTCATTTTATACGTCATTCGAAAGAAAATTTTCTGCTCTACAATATATTGTGTTTACTTTTACATTACATATATTATTTTATTTGATTACAAGCCTTCAAAATGGAATGTCAAGTAGACGAAAGTGAGTATTTTCGACACCTCCAGTAGACTTCGATGAGGACCGCTTAAACCATATTATTCATGAAAATTCCCTTCAAACCACCGTAGAATTGGCTGAGCAGATAAATTGTAGTCACATGACTGTATACCGCCATCTTAAATCAATGGTAAAAGTCCAGAAGTTCGGCGCTTGGGTTCCACATGTTTTGAGTGAAAACGAAAATCAACATTCGACAATTTCTGCTGGTTTGCTCGCGCGTCATCGAGCTACGCATGGCCATAAGCAAAGGTTCCTTTACCGCATCATTACTGGTGATGAAAAATGGTTTGAAAATGGTGATGAAAAAAAAAATGGTGATGAAAAATGTTTGAAGGGGATCTTCATGAATAATATGGTTTAAGCGGTCCTCGTCGAAGTCCACTGGTCGTCCGGAACGCTCCATGTCTTTCAAGTCGAAATTACCGTCTTTGAAATGTAAAAACCATCGACGAGCTGTCCTTTCATTCATAGCATCTTCACCGTACACTTTGCAAATATCGCGAGCAGCTTTGGCAACTTTATCCCCTCAATTGAACGCGAACAGAAGGAGGTGTTGAAAATGCTCACTTTCGTCTATTTGACATTCCATTTTGAAGGCTTGTAATCAAATAAAATAATATATTGGGAGTACAAATTAGTTCGGTCCGTTTCCAAAAGATGGCTCTGGCTGTTATGAATGGTTCATAGTGACAGCCGATGTTGGCGGTTTCAGAGAGGTTAGACATCTGCCAATAATATTCAGTTTATATCGCTTTGAGTTTCATGCAAAAACCTTGTTTTGTACAGTGTTGAAAATGTCGAATTTTGTGTTAACCAAGCAGCATTTGCGGGAGGTTTTAATTTTCTGCTTTAATTGGAAGAAAAGTGCAGCTGAAGCCCATCGAATGCTTGTCGAAGTTTATGGTGACGCTGCTTCAACTGATAAATCATGTCGGGAATGGTTGCGACGTTTCAAGGATGGAGATTTCAGCGTCGAAGACAAGCCTCGCTCTGGACAGCCAAAAAAATTCGAGGACAAAGAATTAGAGGCATTACTCGAAGAAGATCAGAGTCAAACGCAAGAGGAGCTTGCAGAATCATTGGGATTGACTCAACAAGCCGTTTCCGTACGATTGAGAGCCATGGGAATGATTCAAAAACAAGGAAATTAAGTGCCTTATGAACTGAAACCGAGAGACGTTGAAAGGCGATTTTTCACTTGCGAGCAGCTGATTCAAAGGCATCAAAGAAAAGGTTTTTTGCATCGGATTGTAACTGGAGATGAGAAGTGAATATTCTAACACAACCCCAAGAAGAAAAAATACTACGCTAAGCCCGGTCAATCGTTGCCATCGACCTCAATATCAACACCAAAACCAAACATACATGGTTCGAAGATCATGCTCTGTAGGGACCAAAAGGGCGTTGTTTACTATGAGGTGCTGAAACCTGGCGATTCCATTACGGGCGATCGGTATCTGCTACAATTAATTAGTTTGAGCCGTGCATTGCGAGAAAAACGGCCGGAATACGAGCAAAGACATGATAAAGTTATTCTTCTTCATGACAACGCTGGCCTCATGTCGCAAAAGTCATAAAAAAATATTTGGAAACGCTCAAATGGGATGTTTTACCACACCGCCGTATTCCCCGGACATTGCTCCTTCTGATTACTGGTTGTTTCGAAGGATGCAGCACGATTTGGCAGGTCACCGGTTTACTTCTTTCGTAGAAACCGAAAATTGGCTCCAAACTTGGATCGCCTCAAAAGATGAGTAATTTTTTCGAGATGGAATTCGAAAATTGCCTGAGAGATGGGAAAAAGTAGTAGCCAGCGATGGACAATACTTTAATTGATCTGTTCATTCATTTTGTTTAGAAATAAATGCATTTTTGAACAAAAAAAAAAACGGACTGAACTAATTTGTACACCCAATATGTAATGTAATAGCAAACACAATATCTTGTAGAGCAGAAAATTTTCTTTCGAACGACGTATAACCTTTACCATTTTGTTTTACTTTTGGTGCTCATTTTTAAATATGAAAAAAAAAACATACACAACTTATGTTAACACCTAATATTATTTTTGTGTTGACATTTTTATGTTTTTCTTTAGAATAGGTATTGTAGACTATTTTAAATTATATCAGTTGTACAAATAAGCTGCCGTTTGACAAAAGTTGGCGCCACCAATAAGTTATGGTTAAAATTGTCAGATGTAAAACGTCATTGTCGTAAGGTTGGACATCTGTCAACAACATAACCTTGAAATATTAGTGAATTTTTATCAGTATAATATATTCTTTTGTGTGCGAAAATGTCAAGTTTTGAGCCGAATAAGCGTCATTTGCGGGAACTTTTGATTTACTTCTTCAATTTGAAGAAATCTGCAGCTGAGGCGCGTCGATTGCTTGTAGAAGCATATGGTGAGGCTGCCTTAAGTGAGAGAAATTGTCGTGAGTGGTTTCAAAAGTTTAAGAACGGTGAATTTGATATCGAAGACAAAGAATGTAACTGAAGGCCAAAAGTGTACAAAGACGCGGAATTGGAAGTATTATTGGATCCACATTCATGCCAAACGCAAGAAGAACTTGCACTTACATAAAAAGTGACTCAACAAACAATTTCACATCGATTGAAATCATTGGGAATGATTCAAAAACAAGGAAATTGGGTTCCATATGAACTGACACCAAGAAACGTTGAACGCCGATTTTCCACATGTGAAATACTCTTGCCAAGCATAAACGAAAGGGTTTTCTGCACCGTATAGTCACTGGTGATGAAAAATGGATCCACTATGATAATCCAAAAAGGAAGAAATCATGGGGACCCCCTGGTCATGCATCAACATCTACGGCTAAGCCAAATATTCATGGAAAAAAACTCTTGTGTATTTGGTGGGATCAGCTTGGTGTCGTGTATTATGAGTTGCTCAAACCGAACGAAACCATTGTTGGGGCTGTCTACCGAACACATTTGATGAGATTGAGTCGAGCACTCAAGGAAAAGCGCGCCCACTACTACTCCAGACACGACAAAAGACAAAATTATTCTCCTGCATGATAATGCTCGTCCACATGTTGCGGCGCCGGTCAAAACCTATTTGGAAACACTCAATTAGGAAGTTTTACCCCACCCGCCGTATTCACCAGACATTGCTCCTTCTGATTTCCACTTCGATCGATGACGCATGGCCTGTCTGAGCAGCACTTCACATCATATGAAGATACCAAAAATTGGGTCGATTCGTGGATAGCCTCAAAAGATGAAGCATTCTTCCGATGCGGTATCCGTATGCTGCCAGAAAGATGGGAAAAAGTAGTGGCAAGCGATGGGCAATACTTCGAATAAAACATGAGGTTCCGGTCTTTCACAATAAATGCACAATTTTTGATAAAAAACGGCGGAAACTTATTTGTACACCTAATAAAATACACATTCACACATACCATCATTCCAGAGTTGTGCTTTTTGGTAGGAAGAGTGCCAAAGTGATTATCTTAACATATTTTATTTGCCTTTTCCTCATCCATACATCTTTTAATTCAGTTTCTTCAGTTTTTCGCACTTCTTGAAAAAAATCATTCATTTGGTTATGTTATTTTATGGCAACATTCCCAGTTCCTGGGTATAAACATAAAATAGCAAAATATGCTCCTATTCTACTACTTCTGCTATGTGTAATAATTTTTTCAAGACAATTTTTAACTTTATACTAAAGATTTGATAGAAAACCTTAACTTTAGGTATGTTTTCATTAATACATTCATTGTCAATCACAATATCACATGGTGTAAGGTGCATATTAGGGTTATAGCATGCCACGCGATATAGCATGGTCAGCTAATGTCACTTTGTATAAATACTAAACAAGTTGCCAGTATAGCTATACAAGCTGTAGCTCGGTACACTATATCACGTGTTGTATTTCTCGTGGCCATACATAGACAATATACAACAGGGTTATTTCAGTAACAGGGTCATTTTTAAAAAAAATTAATTTGTCAGAATTTTTTTATACCTGTAATAATTTTGCAAAATCAACATGAATAATAACATTACATATGCCCATCAAAACATTAGTTTTTTAAGCGCATATTTTAGCTTGTAATGTAACAACTCCCGATGAAATTTCTTAACCGTATTTATTCATACAACTGTATTCGATTTTGAACATACAAGCTCAATTTATAAGTAATGGTTTTTATTTGATGTATGCGAGCGAAACGGGGATGTTGAAAAACACTGAAAGGAGGCAAATGAATGCTGTAGAAATATGGGCACTGAGAAGAAAACATAGGGTGACAATGTATGACAGAATGCAGAATGAAGTGATTAGAGATGAATGTGAACTTAATGATAGGTAAAATAATTAATATGAATTACTGCAATGAGACAAATCTTTAACATCAGGATAAAACTCTTAATTATTTGTGAATCAAAAAGCATAGTAACCGGTTTCAACAGTTTGAAAAATTTCTGAGATTTTGTTAAATCTTTCGAAAAATCAAATATAGCCTAGGTTTTATTTTGAAGGCCCAAGCTGAAAAAATGTGGTCCAGTATGCAAAAATATATCAACTTCCTTCTCACTAGTACTGTTTATAATGTAAATGTTTTGATAATCGCTCGTTATAGTCGAGTTTCACAATATCACTGTTTTTTTATTTATAAGTTCAATCTTTGTTTTATCCAACTACTTTTAAAATAGTTTATATAAAATATGAAAAAATATGAATTTTATTTCTTTATACAGGACAGCGATGCTGAGAAGAGTGATCAAGATTTGGTGGTAGATGTAGCTAATGAGGTACGTGGTATGGTTTACTAATCTTTTATTAATTGAAAATATTTAAATTTTATTAGTTATGTTTATGTTATGTTCCTACTAACTGTGATTTATGACATAACCTTTATTTAAATTTTTGTTGATTAATCCATCTATGATATTGTTTTTTTTTTGTGTCAGAATCAAAACACTATTCGTTCTAATAACAATTTATCTTACAAAATTATGAACTATACGATTCTATGTGAGTGCTATTTTTGTCCCTAAAATATCTTTTGATAGTTCTAGCCTTAGGTTGTTAATTTGTAAGTAACAGTTTCATGTGTTAAAGGTAGTTTTTTCTAAATGAAAGAATCGGTTAATTAAGTGAATGCAGCTTGTAAGTCTGTCAAGTTTCAGAACAGTCCATATTATTGGACTAAATTATATGGACTATTCTGAATTATTTATTCCAATATTACTGATGAAAAAATCACACAGCAAATGTCAAATAATATTCTTTTGCTCTTCTAGAAATTTGGCATTTTATATCATGCCACCTAATTGTTATCAATTTATCAAATGTGCTTTGATATGTTATTAACTAAGTACATATAAAATACATTTTCAAAATATTTTTGTCTTTGTGTCATACTAGAATAAATACTGCAATCACAATCTTTGTTTTAATTCATCATTATCAGTTTCGGTCTATTTATCTGGAGTAAGAACTCCTGCAAAGACTTTGGTTCACTCGGTCTGTTCATTATCTCTAAATTACGCATAACTCAGTGCTTAGTCATGATATTCGTTCTATAATTTGGTACGTAGAATAGTGTGATTTGCTAGGCTGAATTTATCGTGAACATTATTAGTCCTTCCAGTATCGCTGGACAATTAAAAATACCTTGAAGAAATTTCAATAGTAATAAATATCGCAATGGATTCTTGCCATCTTGTTTTTTGAGGCCTCTTTAATTGCACACCGTGAGAATTTCGACATGGTGAGCATATTTTGCGTGATCACCCTTTGTTCTGTGCTATAGATAAATATCCATCCGAGCGGTCTTTATGTCCAGTGATCTTCTTCTTGTCTAGTTACATATCCTGCCCATGTTCATTTCACTCTTGTTTAGGATAATATGAACCAGTCAGTTTTTGGATTTTATCACTCCAGATGTGATTACTAATACTAACTTTTCGGGCATGATTATCTACAAGTTAAATCATCAGAGTAATGATCTTCATACGATAAGCACAAAGAGGTTGTACATATAAAAAAAAATTCTTTTGAGGTTTATGGAAATGTTTTTTAGGATATCTGCAAGATTGGCAAAATGTGCCCATTCGATTTTTAGTTGTTGACTTTTTGGTTTATACTCATAATATCATCGGCTGTGATCTGATAGTTAGCTTTCATGCTAAGCTAGTGGGTGCCCCGGGTTCCGTTCGCGGTGGATTTTACTCTTAGACCATTTGACTTCGAATTTGTTTTTTCTGTAGCTTAAATGCTGCTTAACATAAATTTTTATTACGCTATTAAGCTATACATAAATAGCATTATATAGAACTCTACCGAATGAAAGACTACAGCAGATTAAATTTGTCGATCATCTTGGAAATTTAATCTCTTTACCATTGTAACTTTGGGTTTGATCTATTAAACGTGTAAGCTTGCTGAATTGCAACAGCTTGCACACAAACTAAGACACACAGGCGTTTTCCATCCACAAGATTGTCAGCTGACAATCATACTCGATCACGAGGGACAGCCTGTCATAACCCAAATAATGTAATAGTGTAAGCCAAGTATTATCTGTACTGTACCTTTTCAATGATGTTTCTGATAACAGTAACAGTCGTAGATGAAATAATGTGAGTAAGAGGTAGAATGAATAGAAATAAATTTGAATGCCAGTGAGTAAAATAAGACGTATTCTTATTATCTCCTTAATATTATTAGGAGGACAGAAGAGGTGAGGAGCACGCATTGGATCGAGTGGGTGAACCCGGAAGGGAGAACGGGCCGGACCGAGGGGGAGGGGCGGGTGTAGGGGGTGGAGGCCCTCTGCAGCGCCCACCCAGTCGGAGCGGTTCCAGTTCATCTAGAAGTACACCCAAAAGCAAAGATGTTAGAACATTTTTATAATTATTTTACTTTCGATCTGTAAAAAAAGTGCTTGACTTATTGATGATACCCGACTAATAACTAACACAAAATTAACGATTTTCTTACGGCCTGACTTCTCAATACTAATGCACCTTTCAACTCAAATCGAAGGTACGCGGCCGCGCTGTAACACACTGAACTTCCGTGCGGAATGTTACCGCTTCAAACCCTACACTGTGCTACTTACCTCGACACAGACATTTTTCAACCTAGTATTCGGGTTAATAAGGATCCCTATGATTTCGATCATATCTATTCTTTCGAAAAAAAATTCTGATCATCTCACTTCGGTATACCATCGAATTCAGTATATAAGTATGACCAGTGAGTTTGCTGGTGTGCAAAGGCTCACTGACTTAAAAAAAAACAAACTCCATGGCACAGCTCCGCTTTCCAACTGAATTGATGTTGGAATGGTGAGGGGATCCTCGACTACGAGGCCTAGCAACGATGACGACAACAAATGAAATCACATAAGAAGCATTCCGGTTTTAAATTCCACTTGATCTTCTTGAGACATTATGGCACTGTAGTTCAAAACAGATATGCAAATACTTACTTGACGTAGTTGACAAAGACTTACTTGACGTGTTTTTCATCCTCATTCGATTCCCATTGAAACACATTTTTTTTAAAAACGGTTTCAGTCTGGTCTTTTTTTCGATGGTTAGAACATCTTTCTCGATGGTTAGAGAGATCATCACATAGTAATAAACCTACCAGGTTATACTCTATACAATGAAAGTGTAATACAATTCAAGGGGTCACAATTTCTTTATGATACTGGCACTGCGCTGATTACAGTGCTATATTACTGATATTTATATGTTGTGCTGTGCTTGTAGTGGGGGTGTTGATGGGCTAGTTTAGTATACTGTATAAAGTCTCTTTGTTTAAGTGTTTAAAATTTATATGTATTATTTAATCTTAATATTATTTAATCTTAATATTAATTAATATTATAATATTATTTAATGAGGTGCATGGCCGCGCGGTAACACACTGGACTTCCGTGCGGAAGGTCGTCGGTTCGAATCCCGCGCTGTGCTACTCCCCTCGAACGACACAGACACTTTTTCCGCCTAGTGTTCGAGAGTATGACTTCGGTCATCTATTCTTTAAAAAAAAAAAATCTTATATTTAACTTTAATACACTGATATTCCAAAGCCACACAAAGCTTCAAAATACTCATAAAAAGCATAAAGAGATGCATGTTGGGCTAGATGAGAAGAGGCCTTAAACACAATGAATGGTCAAATACAGTAAAATTATTGAAATGGAGTTGGTCAGGTCATACTGCCAAAACAACAATACAATTGTGTTACATGTAGTGGTAACTGAGAGGAACAAAAAGGGTTTGAAGCAACTTATGTCTTGCTGGGTGTAATACGAGTATATATGTAAACTAGAAGGCATTATGTGGTAGCAAACAGTATTGGACACTAGATTTTGGATAAGTTATCGATAGACCTATGTTCAGCAGTGAACCAACAAAACTATCAAAAAATGATAAACTTTTTATCTGAACGATCTACTTCAGTGCTTCTCAAACATTTTCTTTAATTACCCAAAAGTGCTTATCAGAATGTATTTTTTACCCAATATAGGTAAAACACTAACTGCATAGAAAAGCATATATAGTAATAGACATAGGAAAAGCATATAATAGACATTAAACAACATTTTTCTCTCAGCTATCTTAGTTAAGTCCAAAAGTTTCCAACCCAAGCATATAAAAAGGTGATAGAATGCAATAAAAACTTGTTTTTTAATATAGTCATCCTGTATTTTATACTGTTCAATACATTTTTAGAACAATACAAACATTTTTCCATACTTTCATAAAAATATTCTGAAGTTTTGTTCTCAAAATGTTTGTAACACTGCGAAGATTACTTTTTTGTCACTTTGAAAATAAAAAAGTAATCCCTAGGGGCGAAGTCGGGACTATAGGGTGGGTGATTCAATTATTGCAAACGAGTGTTGAATGTCAGTCTTTTCAGCTACAGCAGTATGCACTGGCGCATTGTCATGCAAAAGTCTCATGCCTTGTGGTAGCTTTTGTTTTATAGCATCCTTTAATAACACATAATACTCACCAGTAATTATTGTGTTTCTCTCTTTGAAGTCAATTAGTTGAATTCATTGACAATCTTATTTTTTATGCTCGTTTCATCTTGAATTATTATTTTTTTCTTTCTCTTCGCAGAGCATTAAAAATTCATTGCTACATTCAACATGTCGTTGCTTTTGGACAAGACTGAAGAGTTTTGGCACCCATCTTGCTCTCACCTTATGCTAAGATGATCGTACAGAATTCGAAGCACTGTGGTTTTGGAAAGCCTACACCTGGTGCTATTTCTTTTGGTTTTAGTCTTCTATTTTATATAAGAGCAACACTTGCTCTTGCACTTATTCAACTGTTTCTGGAGTGAGTGCTTCTGCTGATCTGCCTTGACAAGGCTCATATTTATTTGATTCTCTGCCTAAGGGAAACTGTTAAGTCCAATATTTCCCTGTAAAATATGACAGAGAAGATTCTCTATAGATAGCATCTAAACATAATTTATTTTCTTTTCCTTTCTTTTAAAACAAAACCGTGCTATGTTAAATTTTTAACATTTCATAATATAATGAAACAACACATTTTCTATCGGCTCTAGTTGACATACTACTGAGGATAGAAGTATCAAATTTAAACAATAACATCACCTGACCATGGAATTGTGTGGTCAGAGAATGCTACAGTTAAAATAGACCTTTTATTTGTTGGAGAATTCTGTAGATAATTAGAGATTATTCTTAATTATCAACAGAATAATATTGCCCTGTATGTAATGAAGAAATTGGAATATTAAAAAAAATAGGAAATTCAGGATATTTATGTTCGAGTTGATGTTTTATGTATATTATAGAATGGTAAATCATTTCATATTTTGATTTTGATTAAATATTTTTAACTTTTCAGGAAAAACCAGGCACTCCTAGTTCAACAAAAGGCGGTCGTTCTTTAACACCCACAGGCAGTGCGGCAAGTGGCAAGGGGGGTCCATACTCCCCTTACCCCCCGCCAGCAGTGCCTCCTGGGCCCCCGCTAGCCCCCTCCCCCTATCACCGTCCGCCCCCACCCCCTGGGGGAGGGGCGTACCCAGACTCCCCTACTATGCCAAGGTCCAATGGGGTAGCTGCTGGAAAACCGTAAGTTCAAATTATTTCTTCTGATAAAATGAGTTAAAATAATTTCTGGAGAATCTTTCTCTGGTTCATTAAGACAGGTTTAATTCTGAATGAAAATTGCTATTGTTTGATTTTTATAAATTTATAATGTATAGAATTTTTATATCAGAAACTGGGGGAGCTTGAGTATGCTAATGGTATCACCTTTTTTGGAGCTTCTGTGGGGGATTTGCAGCACACAGCATATCAGAAAACTCTCCATTTTGACCAGCATATAAATGCGGAGAAGAGGGAGCTGATATGTAGCAATAAATACGAATGGTTCCAATGAGAATCGGTGCGCATTGTTATTTTAGTGCTCGAACAATGCAATCTTATCAGGATATCGAAGTGGAAGGCCCTTTTGAGTTCGGAAGTTCTCATTTTTCTGTTTTTGATGTTTGACTGATTTATATTTGATTACAGTTTTGGCAATTAAAATTATATACACTGCTGATTTCAAGAGGTCTGCGATTTTTTGGCAATGAAATGAAAGCTTTAATTTTTTGTACACGTGCCAAAAACAGATTTGATTTGTGCTTTTACAACATTTGACATTTTTTCAATTATTATTTATTATAGCACTTCTTGTTGATGATATTATTTCTTCCTTGTATAATGTGATATATTTTGCAGAGCATACTCCTTCCACACATGTGGGGGACCACTGCAGCCGGTGCCCTTTCCGGCGGACGCTCTGATAGGTTCCGGCATACCCAGAGGAGCGAGACAAGCTACTACTCTGCCGCATGGAGAGGTCAGTCTCGTTTACTAACATTCTGCATTATTTATAATTCATCTGGTTTTTACAGTATTTCTTTATGAATACAGAGTCATATGGCATCTTACGTTCCAGAATGATGCTGGCACTTGAAAATATTGAATATAAATAATTGCTTTTTAAGCTATTAATGTAGTATTGCAACTGCTCATTTTTCACTTATCAATCTATGATGTGTTGTATGGAAATTTTCATACAAATGTTTGTTTACTATTGTAAATGAAGGTATAATAAATTTGGTGATATAGTAACACAATAAAATGCAAAGTTTTCATAAAAAAACTTGGTGACAATATCAATAGTACTTAGTTTGAAACTGAAACACTATTCCTCTAAAGAGCCATAACTCTGAAGCAACCAAGAGTCGAGGATTCCTTACTTTCTACTAAAATACCTTTGTCTATATATTTGGTTTTAAAATTTTTAAATCGTTTTTGCAGGTTGTTTGTGCAGTGGCCCTGTCCCAAAGTGGCCCCAACAGGCACGCGTATACTGGAGGCAAGGGTTGCGTCAAGCTATGGGACATTTCCACCCCATCTGCTTGCTCCAAGCCCTTGTCACAGCTTGATTGCCTTGTAAGTCAGCTATTTCTCTCTATTACCTCTGTTTAACATTTCTAAGATGTAATTCCATGGGAGCTTCTGTTACATTATAGCACCTCTCAAAAAGTATTAACTCTTGATGCCTACATTTTTAGCCTTTTGAAGCTTTTTTAATATGATTGTGCCACCCACTAAAGCTATCACCCAACTTATTAAAATATTTCTATTGATTTGAAGACTCCCCGATAATGATCACGGGCATGCAACAATAATGGACCAAATGTAATTTAGGTTTGTTGGGAGATTAAGGTTAAAGTCAAATCTTATTACAGCCGTATAAGATAAATCTTAAGACAGAGGTTTTTAAAGTATGCGCCTCGGCATCCTGAAGCGCTGCGGGATATTCGAAAATTTTAATGAATCTAGGCAATTTATTAATTCAATGCACTGATGTATGGTCACAATCATAGAAAGCAACGTCCAACTGGAAGTGGTTGAGTTTTGAATATCGCTTGATATTCTTTGCTGAGTGCTAAAGCCCAGCGAATCCTGGTTCCATTTGTGACGACTTACCTCCACGATGCTGAGTTTTTAGCGGCAGCTGTTATAAAATAATATCGTTCTAAACTTATTGTGGAACAAGAAATGAGGGTAGCTGTGTCTAGTTTGATTCCAAGTTTTTTAGGACATTATGAAAAAATCTTTATACACTTAGGGCACCATGAATCTAAAAAGTTTAAAAACTCATCTTTGCTTGTAACTAGATGATTTTTTTGGTAATTTAATGAGTTAATGGATAAATTAAGCATTACTGTATTTTTTCTTATCTCTTAAATTTTTTTAGTTGTACCGTACCTGTAACTGGTCTGTCAGCATGGTTAAGCTGTACTTGCTGAAGTGCGACACCTTTTATCCATCTATTCATCCACAGAATGGACTGATTGAGGGATTGTATTATATTATTATATTGAGTTAGATTGTATTATATTACTTTACTATTTGGTGGAACTGTTAAGAGGCCTATTCCTCAGAAGAAGCAAGGCTGCTTGCAGCTGACCGGGCTAGGTGGAGGGAATTTGTGGCCTCCACACGCTCTACGCAGGGAGCATTGATGGTAGTAGTAGTTATGTATATGATTTCCTAATCTTTTCATGTTTAAATTGTAATGTTTTGTTTCAGCAACGGGATAATTACATCCGTTCAGTAAAACTTTTACCAGACGGTAGAACATTGATAGTGGGAGGTGAGGCTTCAAACCTGTCCATATGGGATCTGGCCAGCCCCACACCACGCATTAAGGCTGAACTCACATCTAGTGCCCCTGCATGTTATGCTCTTGCTATAAGTCCAGATTCAAAGGTATTGCAATGTATATTTTATTGTATTATTTATAGTTAAGGCATTAACATTGTGAAGGATTAAAGATATTGTATCAAACACTGTTTATTCCACTTTATGTAACGGTATAACCCTACCGGTTTCGAGGTTTTCACCTCATCATCAGGGGAGCACAAACTTGTGCTCCCCTGATGATGAGGTGAAAGCCTTGAAACCAGTAGGGTTATACCGTTACATAAAGTGGAATAAACAGTGTTTGACAAAACAAATTACAAAGTATATTTTATTGACTTTTATATATGAAAATCTTTTATTGTCAGTGCTGCTAGTCTAATAGATACCTAAGCCTGCTGGAATTCCGGTTTCAATCCCCAACTGATTCCAATTCTTAACTGATTTTCCTTTCAAACCTTTTTTCACATGCATTTATATTTTTCTGTAATTTGATAAATGCACTTCGTGGCCCAGTTGGTAAGACACCTGTTTTCCAACCCAGAGGTTGTCTGCATTACCAATTCAGATGTGTTGAATGGTACCATACAAATAAATGACAAAATGTTTCCATTGTCACGTTTGCTTTAGGCATATGTAAAAAGCTCACTGTGACCTTTTTCCAATTTGCCAATATATTATAAATGCAGGAATTTCATATTGTTTTTCTTTTTGTATATAAACAAATCTTTCCAAATATTGAATACATTCATCAGGGATAATGCAAATATATATAATATAATGTGTAAATATAAAATCCAGGTAACACTATGAATAATAATGTAGCATGATAAAGCTTCATAAATTAATTGCCTTGGAAAGAACATGCTCATTAAGACAAATAAATATGTGTAAAAACAAATAAATACAGAAAATGACAACAAACAAAATTGTATTTTTGTTCTTTTAGGTGTGTTTCAGTTGCTGTTCAGATGGAAACATAGCTGTCTGGGATTTACATAATCAAACTCTTGTTAGACAATTTCAAGGTAAATATTCTGTTTAATTGTGAACATTTCAAATCATGTGTCTAAATATTCTATTTAATGACAACATTTCGAATATCGAAAACTTATTTTATCAATTACTAATAAAAAGGACAAATTTTATAGTGCTGTTTAGAGAGCAGAGTCCTTGAGGGCATTCTAACTCGTGATTGGAACCCACTATTAAAAATATTGCAAAAAAAAGCTTAAAGATAGGAAGGCGGTGACTCAACTGCTTCTGAAATGAAACATGGAAATTATTGTCTAGACATATAGTATGGCTGGTAAATAGGATTTCTAATTTTTATAATATATCTGAAGGTTTCAGATATAATATTTTATATAAACCACATTCAGCAACTAAAAATTTAAAAGCTCTTCTTCTTGGTTGTTCCCTCAATCCTGAGGATCGTGATCGCCATGGTCATTGATCATCCCTCTCCAGTACAAGCCATCTCTTGCTCCATGTAGTGCCTCCTGAAATGAGCACATTTACCTGGTCACTCCAACAGATGGGGGGTTTTGGCTTCTGCTTCTTTTGCTGTTCACACTTCCCAGCATAATTAACCACACAAGGCTATCTTCCCCCTGCAAGATTCTTCTTGCACATAGCACACAGAGACTTATATCATCGCTGAAGTCTTCAATAATCGATCCATTAGTTTTTCTGTCTTTGTTTATTGCCTCCCTTGAGTGTCTAGTGGTCTGCACCATATATAAAAATGGAGTTGACGAGTGTTTGGATCGATCCTTCCTTATAACGTCCAGGCAACTCATTACACCTTTAGCCATTTGTATTCTGCGTATTATCCCCTCATCACAGGAATCCCTATAATTGGTCTAGGAGCCCAGGTAAACAAACTCATGCACATGATCCAAGTCCTGCATCTCATTGTTTTTTCCTCGCATGCTAGAAAGGCCAACGAACATCGTTGCTTTTTTTTAAAACGGTAGTATTGTCAACACTTATGGCATTTCACAAGTGATGTGCCTACTCCAGTGGTTCTAAGGATCGATTAATGGGGATGAAGACAATGTTGTCTTTTGTCTATGTTCTTCAATTTAATTGCATTACCAATGGGGATATGAAGAAAAGATATGAAACAATGAATGACTGGAGTCCAGACTTAGCAGAAGTTCATTCAGTGAATATAACAAAATGTTAGCAAGCTCATAACAGTAATAGTACTTATGGATATTTCTAAAGATACTCTTTATGCTTTTTTTGGCCAGAACCCAATGATATAATTTTATTTTATATGAATGACATTAATCCTCCACAATAATGTTACTATTCTAGGCCACACGGACGGTGCTAGTTGTATAGACATATCAACCGATGGGTCGAAGCTGTGGACGGGCGGGCTTGACAACACAGTAAGGTCTTGGGACCTGCGGGAGGGCCGCCAGCTGCACCAGCACGATTTTTCCAGTCAGATCTTCTCTTTGGGCTACTGTCCCACAGGTAATAATGAATATCAAATTTATTTATGAACTTAATCAAGTGCAGTGGACACTCTGCCTTTGCAAGTAAAAAGCTAATATTGTATAAGTAAAAATGTGAAGTAAAATCATCCATTAACTGCTTTTATGCTGAAATCAAATACCTACAATGTAAGAAAAATATATTTATGTCATATATTGGTATATTGAATCAAAATGTTAATTTATTTTGTAGCATACAATTTATTAAAAAGCCTGAATTTTTTGAAATGTGCATTCACAATGTGGCTTCATATAACCTTGATGGAAAATTGAGTTTTCATTCAGATAGCACTCTTAAATCACTAGTTTTACTCAGATAATATTATAATAAGGATATTCAAAGTTATAAAAATAACACCAAAAAGGTGGATGTATGACATATAAATCTAACAACAATTTTGAGGTTATTTACAGCAGTTTCCCCATATCTGCTACTGTATATCACAAAACTGCGTTGAATAAATTTTTAAATTGGAAATATAAAAAATTGTTTTTTCCCTCAGGTTCATGGCTAGCTGTAGGCATGGAGAATTCTCACGTAGAAGTGTTGCACGCAGGCAAGCCTGATCGCTACCAACTCCTGCTGCATGAGTCCTGTGTGTTAAGTTTAAGGTTCGCTGCGTGTGGGAAATGGTTTGTTTCCACGGGCAAAGACAACTTACTTAATGCATGGAGAACACCTTATGGTGCTAGCATATTCCAGGTATGTATATTATTCTATTTTGTGAACTAATTTTCAAGAATCAAATAATTATTGTGAGAATTAAAGTTGCAATTTTTGTTTATTTAACACTGCATGCTAGAGACTTGAATTATAGTCAAGAGTGCATCACTATAATAAGCAGAAGACTTGAATCTCAATTGGAGGTCACATTTTTTGTTTCTCTTAATCATTACCATTTATTGTACAGATCTATTCTACCATCTTCTACAAGTTTAACCTTTTTTAGCTAAAACGTTCAAGGTATTATTAACTGATTCATCAGCTTTTTAATATTACAAGCTCCAATCATATTGGCATTGAAAAGGTTCATAGATAAGAACTTTTAAGGGATGAAAAAGAATATAGCATTACACATACCTTTGTTGCATTACAGTAATTTTTTTCTTATTCTTATGTTTTATTTGTCATAAATATTGATGTATATTTTTATTATATCTAGATTCTACTCATATTTTACATAATTTTTACATAAGTATTAAAAAAAAAAAATAATTATTAAATTTTCTATAATTTATTAATTAGCAATGTCAAATGGGAATGTATGAGGAAGATTTGGGAATGAATATTGCAAAATCCAAAGTCATGGAGATAGAAAAGTATGAAAATAAAAGTTAATGCGATATATGGGTGAGCAATGAAAGATTAGAGTAAGTTGTACTGTAAATCCAATCTGGTAAAGGATAACAAAAGAAAACACATGATTTATATATAGTTATACAGACCACATCCACAACCTCGGATACGAATCCTCCACAATATCCATTCTGTAAAGGTAACTAGCCAACACGGAGTGGCCCATCTGCAATCGACACATGATTGACATTTCCATCTTGTTCATTCGCATTATATTAAACCACGGTTTCAAAGGGATAAATTTCTTGATTGTTTTTTTTTTCGAGAGTTCTTATGTACATTGGTTTAAAGAAAATTGTTATGTTATTTTTTAGAATTACTGTATCTCTTAAATGGAGTCATTTTTCATATTTTGGTTAATCTTATTATTTTTTCCATGTTTCAGTCCAAGGAGTCATCATCAGTGTTGAGCTGTGATATCTCGGCCGATGACAAATTCATTGTGACTGGATCAGGAGACAAGAAGGCGACAGTTTACGAAGTTGTCTATTGATTGTTGGCCTATCTCTTCATTGCTGTAATAATATTGTATGAGTTGTGATTGTACATTTCTTTTAGTGTACTTTATCTCATTTTAATACGGAGTGATTTTATGGTAATAATACCTCATGAGAGCATTCCCTATTTTGTATATTTTTTTATTTTGATCAAATAAATAGTTTCGGCTGGAGATAGATATTTTCTACTTTATTCTACTTGTGTTGTTTTCGCTTTTCTGTTTTACGCACCCAACTATTGTGATCAAATTTCCACATGAAAGTTTAGTGTTGATGAATTTAATTGTAAATAATTCTACTTTTTGTTAAAAGCAAATGTTAAGAATGTAATAGTCAGCCATACTATTTATGAGTTTCACAGTTATGGTTTTAATGTCCTTCTTTTCTATTTCGGTTGATTTGGTGATATATTTTAAATTTTTTATTTTGATATACAAAAACATATCCACTATACTTAATATTTTCAAATATGCACTTGTGTTAGAAGCTCTCAATTATCTGGACATAAAAGATAAAGGACATTTATTTGTGTTAAATATGCGATATTTATGCCTTTATTTGTAACATTTATTTTAATAATTTACTTATGATTTGGCAGACAGAAAATGTATCAATGATTTCCTGGTGAAACATTGTAAACAACAATTCTTTTACAACTTTTTCAGTTTCTCTGACTCCTAAGCTTTTCTTTCAAAATTTCATACACTAAGTCCAACCGGTTTTTTTCGGTTTTCCTTTCCCGCGAGTTCTACTCGCTCTGCACTTTTAGAACTGTAATTTATGTTGAGTCAGTAATTCAGTTAAATTTTTAAGAGATTAACTGGTATTTGAGGTATAATTTTTGATGAAGAATTTCTTTCAATGTAATAAAGTAACAACTTAGGTGGGAAAACATGCGAGTTTAACCAGATCCTTTCTCAGTCTTGTTACATTTCTGGCTTAGATGTCTAGTCTGAAAAAGTTTGATAATTCTAATATTCAATGAAAAATAACTTTTGATTATTTACTTAGCACTTTTTAAAAATTATTTTCTATATCAAAACGGTAAATAGTAAAATCACTTCTTATAATGTGGTAAATTTGAAAATCATGTGTTCTTTTAATCATCGGATTTATATTATGTTTATGTGATAAAAAGTTTAAAAATATTATTAATAAAAAAATATAAGGAGGTATTTTGCAGTTTAGTATGATTTGGTTTTAAATAAAATAAAACACTTTTACTTTGCAGTCATGGTTTGATTTTATAAACAACTGGTTTTGATGGGCACTGTCTTCTTCATCAGGTAAAGTAATACTGAGAAAGAAGACAAAGCTCTTGGAAAGCAGTTGTTTATTCTATTTAAACTGTGATGAATACGATCTTAATTTATTGAAAATCAGTACATATGAGACAAAGTATAAACTTATATATTTTTGTAAGATAATTGATAAAACATTTTTTCCCTCATTCTTTGTATTTTGTCTGCCTGAGCTGGAAATGTTTTACAATTAGAGATGAAGTTACTCCATAAACGGCGCTATAAAAATTATCGTTATTATTATTATTAATATAGTTTGTAAAGGTAAAGAAAAAAATCTTGTTAATAATTAACAAGTAATGAATGAACCAATAATATACAGTAGCAGATTTACCATTTCATCTTTACATAATGTTTTTGCAGACAAAAATGACATGTGAGTTGAGTTTTTGTTAATATTTACGTAACTGGTTATGTTAATGCGACTTATTTTTGTCTGATAACAGAATTATTCAAATAAAAAATTCGAGTTTCCATATATCTTTAGATTATACCATAACAATACTGTTTATTTATTACACTCCATACTTTAAGCTTTGATCATTAAAGGTTCTTTTATGGACCAAATTTTAGAGCCGACTTTATTCAATATAACTTGTTTTATTTTATTACAATAATGAATATGCAATGCCATTTTTGTTTATTTTGTTAGATTTGATAGTACACGGTATTGATTTTTTTTTATTTTGTAACAATTTAACTATTATATTAATTTACTTTTATCACAGAATATTCTCAAATCATTTATGTTTTTCAATGCAATTCAGAATAAGTGACAAAATATGAGGATCCCAAATCATGGATATTTTGCAACCAGTCTAATTAACTTTCTTCCTAATTTGACCAAAACATATATTATAGTAGAACCAATTTATTCAGACATCTCTTTAAAGTTTAAGAATAAAAGTTTAAAAAAATTACCACTAAGTAACAAAGTCGGCATATTTAACTTTAAAAGATTCAGTTCAGTTTTAGATAACCAATTTGATGAACTTTTTCCTTTAAAGATGGAATATTTTCGTTTAAAGATGGAATATTTTCGTTTAAAGATGGAATATTTTCATTTAAAGATGGAATATTTTCAGCTTTGTTATCGCTTACATTTTAATGGTTTCAATATAGATATTTAGGAACATTGAAATGGTTTTAATAGTTTGTATTTATTGTGATTTTTTATGAGGTGAAAATAAATGAAATATTACATTGATTATTTTTTTATACTTTGAAATTCCTTTAAGTTTTAGTAATATTATTGATTATAGAGTAAGGAATGTGTTCATTTGATTAGAGCCAGTATTGTGAATATATTATTTAATGTTTTCTACAAATATTGACCACTCAAAATCTTTGAAGTGACTCGGTATTTAATGAATATGGCATTATCAACTCAAAAAAGTGAACTATGACAATTTGTAATAAGTTTTTGTGAAACGGAGGCGATATGTAGACATTTGAAAAATCATTTTTGCTGTATTTCTAATTGATGGCCTAGCGAATAAATGTGTGTTAGTTAATTTATAAAAGTGAACTGGAGTTATCAAAATATTTATTGTGCATTTAAATAGTTTTATGAAATATTCTGTTTTTATAGTCCAGGTTTTTTTTTTCATTTTCTAACACAACCTTTTTGTGAGGCTATTGCGTTATTCTGTGACTTGACATCATTATTTTAAAGAAACGTCGTTATGATCTCTGATCTTTCTTCCTTCTTTTTATTAAGAATGTTTAGTTTAGCCCTGAATTATTTTTAGCTTCAAATATTTAATTAATATTATAAGTATTTTAATTTCTATTATTAAAAGAAAATTTAAGATTGTTTTTTTTTTAATTATACTATAAAATCCTTATCCACATCCCTCTAAAATTTACAGTGTATCCTTACTCTGGACTTCATTATATCGAATGAGTCAATGTAGAAAACTTGACCAAAATATTTAAAGGAATAAAAAAATAATGTTTCAAGTTCATGAATTTTTTTTCTCCTTCAAATGAATTGACTTTCAACAGTTTAATGTCCAAGTTGAATGGATAATGATGAAGAGGCAGACTGAGGAAATAATGGAAAGAGTTGAAGAGATGTTAACTGAGGGAAAGTAAGAACTATGAAAAATAGTAGAGCATATGTAATGAAATGTATGAACTTAGACGAGGTAAAACTTGTGTGTGTAGATATGAAAGAGTGAAATTTTTTTCTCACTGCCTTCCCCAAGGGAACATGTAATAATGGCATGTATTATGTAACAGTAGATTCTTGATTTTAATTGGAATTTCTAAGGCAAGAGACTTACGGAAGCTTGGACACTAGTATCCTAGGAATATGTCCAAGCCTGTTATTTTACTCCGTTTGGTAGATTTTCATTCCTGATGAACTCCCACGTGTACAGCAGTATTGATTGAGTACTAACAGTGTGCTTACTAATACATTTGGGAACCTGCCAGAACCAGGCTTTTAGTCGACAGTTGAATGATATCTACAATAGAAATGTTTCCCATGTTGACCATTGTAACAGTTTGTATTTGGTCTTACCTGTGATACAACTAAATAAACTACAATAAATTTTAAAGGCAGCTGCACATCTCATCTTGGGTGGTTGAAGATAGAGGAGAGAGTTCAATATAAGGTTGAAGTTATGGTTTTCAAGATTATCAATAATAAGGTTCCTCGATATTTCCAGGATTGTTTTAAATGGGAGATCTCCGAGTCTCTTCTTAGGTTAAGGTTGATCGCAGCAAATATTTAGACTTCAGATTCCTAGTAGAATCAGCAAATCAAAAATTTGTACAATATTTCAGGTAGTGTGATCTCTTCTATTGGACGGTCTTCCATCCTTCCCGAGGCAAATCTCCAAATTGGAGAAGTCAGTAGACTTGAAAAGTCACTTGTCCTTTGTACACATCTGGAACAATGACCACAACACACACATGCACACAAGATAGTTCACTAAATAGTGTGAATGGTAAAAGAAGCAAAGGCTGAGCACCCATCTGGTTGATGATTAGATAAAATTAGCAGTGGGGTGCTATTTCAGGAGGCGCTACATATATAGTAAGAGATCTCTTGTTTTGGAGAGGGATATTTGATAACCATGGTGATCACGATCCTCAAAATTGAGAGAAGGAACGAGATTCATCGAAATTATTGATTGATTTTGTAGAGCAAAAAGTATCAATGTGTTTGAATATCCTGCTGTACGAGTATTATGAAATTTAGTATTTTTGGTAAATTAGCAATTTATAAATATATATAATATTTTTTATAATCTTAATTGATATCATAAACCATCACTTTTCAGGATAAGTGGTACAACTCACAAGCATACTATTTTTATGTTTAAAATATAAGTCCTCATCATTACTATCACCATCGTGCCATCTTCTTATTGAGGTAGGCAGAGAGAATTCTCCACTTAATTTTATCCTGGCACACACCTTTCACTTCTGCAAAGTCCATATATTCTATCAAACAAAGTGTCCTATTATAAACCTTTTCACTCTTTCTTCTTTCAGAATTTTATTTACTTGGTTGTGCCATGATTTTATAGGTCTTCCCAAAATTCTCGACCTTGTATATTACTTGTAATTATTATTTTTGTATATCTTTCATCTATGTGGTTAACCATCTCAAGGCTTCTTTCTTCAATTTAAGTACTGTATCTTCTTTTAATCCGCATTCTTTCCTTATACCTTCATTTCTTATTCTGTCAATTTCACATTCTACGGAATACTCTCATTTGTGTATTTTATATCTCTTACTTTCATCGCTTTTTTGCCAAGTTTAAATTTCAATTACATATACTGTTGGGACCAAGATTCCATTATGAACAGCTGTGCTTCTTTTGAAGTGCTCTGGTCGGCAAACACATTTTCTGACCCACTATTCCCTTCATTGTTTTCTGCTACTCTTCTTTCAATAATACACTTTGCATGACCATCCGATGTGAACTTATTTCCAAGATATAAAATATAAATTCATTGTCCTTCTTATACTGATAAATTATGTTGCTTGCAAAATATTGCATTTGTGGGCAAGGCGGACTGGCCTAAAAGGTGACTAATTATGTATAATCCAGCATTTTGTGGATATTAAATCAACCTTTGTGGATTTTAAATCTTTCTTACTTATCCTATAATGAGTGTTTTTTTTTCTAATACATTTGAGTTGCATCAACATTGATGCCTCAATTAAAAAATAATTCAAGATATTGTTATTCAAACAAATGTTTTCCAAAGCAACATAAATAGATTCTTAGATCTGATTTCAGCGTG
This sequence comes from Odontocerum albicorne, assembly GCA_949825065.1. NCBI lineage: Eukaryota > Metazoa > Arthropoda > Insecta > Trichoptera > Odontoceridae > Odontocerum > Odontocerum albicorne. The sequence goes on along the minus strand of OX463853.1, from coordinate 25,727,637 downwards.
TTAACTTGGCTCCAAATACTTTTTACAGCTTGTAGGATAAAAAGAATAATGACTAGTAATACAGAAAGCCTTCTCAATATATTCAGCCTTACTAATACGAAAAGGTTTCACAAGTCGATATTGACCTGGTGTATAAAAAAATCTTAAAGTGATGTTTCTCCCAGTAACCTGATTTAACAAAACCTGATCAGCAATGTATGCTGAAAAATCATGTTTATCAGTCAAGAAAAACTGTCATACTCCACTAAATTGTAATATTCCTAGAAAGACTCCTTTTTCAGATAGATGCTATACCTATATAAAACAGACTCAAGTTTTTTACATTTAGATTTTCAGTATTACTTTTAGTCTTGTTAGTCTGATATATGTACTCTTTGACAGCCTGTTTAATCAAGTCCTATAGTATTTATTTTTATAGGTTTAGTATCTATTTCTTTATAATTCCTCTCCTCTTCGGAGGTTAGCGATTATCATGGTTATCTTAACCTTTGAATCAGTAGCTCTGAACAAAGATATGGTACCACAGTGAAACCATTCCCTTAATTTATTCAATCAGGAAATGCATCTTCTTCCTCGACTTCTTCTGTCCTGAATTTCCCATCAGTTAAAGCAAAGATTCCCAAAGTGGTCTAGATGGACCCCCAAGGGTCGATTTCGACTTGCAGGGGGTCTATGTCAGCGAGAAAAGAAAATGGGGGTGCACGAGATTTAAATGGGGGTCCACTGAGCGGATCCCATTTAGACAGATCATAATCAATATTTAGGCGTTTCATAAATGTCTTATTACACCTAACACAGATTGTGTGTACATACTCGTATATGTATATATACTATAACAAGAAGAACTGATTGGAATAAGTACAAACAAAGAACTTAAGGTGCAGTTCAGAAAGAAGTATCAGCAGTTCTGGCTTCAGAAAGATATTCCTGTTGCTTATCCTGCATTATGAACTATTGAAAAAAAGCTTTTGTTAGCTTTTCCATCTTCATACCTCGTGGAAATAGGTTTTAGGGCAGTTGATAATCTTCTTACGAAAAAAAGAAATCGAACGCAAATCACTGAACGTGAAAATTTAAGATTATACCTTATTAATTTGAAGCCAAATTTTGAACCATTGCTATCAGAGCATCAGGTTCATACCTCTCATTAACAGTATTATTTGTGTATTAATTTCATGTAAGAATTTTGATTGGTTTCATTCCAAAGCCAAATATTTACTTGAATTTTGTGTCTTTTTAATAAAGGTATGAATAAAAATTGTACATGTTTTTATTTTTTTACAATTGTCCACTCTACAAAAAACCTTATCAAGGTGAACAGCACTGTGTCAGTTGTCAAAAATACATTTGAAGTTTAAGTTTAGGAAAATTCAATATTAGGCAGGCAGGGGGTCTACGGAAAACAAAAAAATCGGCAAGTGGTCTACGGGTCGAAAAAGTTTGGGAAACTATGAGTTAAAGTATCTCAAAATTTTCTCTTACATTATACGAGTATATCCAAAGTACAATAACTTTCTCCTTTTAATGGTGGATAATATGTCTCTATATTTACTCATTTATTTCAAGATATCATTACCAGTTTTGTCAACCCATGAGTCTCAAATTCTTCGATAAAACTATACTTCAAAAGCATCTAGTTTCTTTGTGGTGACCTGAGTAAGTGCTTATGCTTTAAAACTATGGAGAAGCGGAGAATATGTAGTAAAGCAAAATTCGCATACATAAGTCGGTGTTGAAATTCTTGTTGCAGAGGAGATTCTGCATTTAGAGAAAGTAACTTTGTGCCATCTCGACTCTTACTTTGCTCTCTCAAGACTGATCCCATTGATTATTTAGCCAGCATCCCAGATTCCAGCCAACATCCTAGACATACATAATGGAATTATTGGACTCGCTTAACAATTTCATTATCTATATTAAGAGATACCCTTGTCTACTTTCCTTTTACTGACAATCATAAAATTTGTTTTTGATATATTCATTCTCAAGCCCCTTTCATTGCAACCCGTACTAAACCTCCTCAGTAATATTTGTAGATTCTTTCAATTATCCCCATGGAGAACGGTGTCTTCAATATAATATATTTTAATAATTATTTTATCAATTCTGATAGTTTCCATTATTTACTTCATCCAATGCTTCCTAAAAAATGACTTCAGAATAAAAATTTAAGGTTTAAATGTAATGTATAACAGTCAAAAAGAAAATAGAATAAAGAAAGTGTTTCAAACAGATCTGTATTTATTTATAAATTTTATTTAACACCAGATTGTATAGTTATAAATTGGTAAATCAACAGTCAAAACACAAACATTTTAGACATTTTAAGTATGTAAAATTATGCATTATATATAGATAAGTGATTTTTTAAAAAGGATTTTTTACACTTATTGATATGATAGATTTACAGTGATATGGGGACACATTCCTCCCGTCACGCATGGAACAATTTACAACGTCATATAATATAATATTATACATTTATAATAGACTTTAGTAACAGATAATTAATATCACATAAAATATATGTAACTATGTACACTGAGATATAGTAGAGGTGTATAATGAATGGGTGATTAGTCCTAGACGCAGCTTTCTTGTGTTAGGGGCAGCGGGGTGCAAGATGTGACCACCTCCCTGCCATGGAGTGCCCTGATGGACCAGGTCCCTACAGCTTCCGGTACCTAAAAGTATTTTAGGCAGTTAATCATATGATGATAAAAGGAGATCTCTTACAATTTAGAAAATAATAACACCTGTGACCTAGTAATAGAAGGCTTGAATCTCCCGGTGATTTGAGAGAACCAAGGACAACATGGCTAAGTTGATGAATTCTGGGTGGAAATGGTTTACTGCCTTTGATATGATAAGAACAAGCGTGCCGTTAAATGGTATTAAAGGAATGAAACCATTGAATTAATGACAACAATCAATCTATAATTGAGAAAATAACTATAAAAAGATAAGAATATATTGATCAAAGGAATGAAAAAAGATTGAAACAATATAAGTTTAAGATGAGGTTAACTATTGATGGGCGGTGTAGTACAAGTATGGCCAAACTAAGTAAAACAGTTTTTGAAAGGAAGAATACATTAAATGAGAAATTGAATAAAAAGATGCATGAAGAAAGAAAATTAAAAATATATACGAGTACATCCCTTTGGAAATTTGAAATTAAGTCTACTCTTTAGCCTATGACAGAAATGCTTTGGAAATGCTGTGAGAATAAGTGGTACTATTTGAAATGATTAACAGGAAAATGTTTATTGAATCCAGCAATTTGAAGTATTTAATGGTCCAATGCACTCTGAATACTGCAGCTGTAATTACAATTGATTTTCAGAATGCTTTTAGTGAAGTGGGATTTCAACACATTTGTATTACATGACTAACAATAAAAAACAAGAGTAATTTATAATTGGAACTTATGATTGTAAAGCCACATATGTATCATTATTTTGATTTCTTTATTCGATTCACAGTTTGTTTTCAATGATTTAAGATCAGTTTATAAATCATCATTGGCGTTGCAAAATTATCTTTGTGTTTATATTAACTATTAACCATGCCTATCATATGGTCAGAGCATGTTACAGTTAAAATTTTACATCTTTACCTTCAGAAGTCTGTCAGATAGAATCGATTGAAGATGTGTTGTTTCGTTATATTATGAAATGTAAAAAATTGAATATTGCGTGGTTATCAGGTTTCTTTAAAAACTTTAGAATGTAATGAAACAACACGTCTTTTCTCGGCTCTATTTGACATATAACTAAGGGTAAATGTATACATTTTTAGCTGTAGCACTGCCTGACCATGCGATTAGCATGAACATGAACAGCGTGGTATCCATCCATACGCACTCTAATTTGTTCAGGCCGGAAACATTTAAACCTTAGTGGTATGAGTAGCAAGTGAATGTGTACCAAAATATAGAAACATCACCTCATATGATAATTTTCAGCGTCAAATAATTATTTATTTGTTTTTTAATATAAACCAATTAAATTTATTGTAAAGGGACCATACAACGGAATTGTATTCCAGTTGACTGTGCACTGAGGCTGTAAATAAATGTTTGATTTATTTAATATTCATATAGTATGCATACTTTTCTATTAAATACATACCTTTCTATTAAATGTGCATTTTTATTTGATAAAAATATTCTTTGCTATCTCGTTTTAAGTTTATGGCTAGTAGGGTTTCATTTTGTATGAAAAAGTATTACAAACTGTATCTACAATAACTTCTTGTAGTGGAAACACTGCCTTAGGTTAAATATCATTCACTTACGGGTGTTTCAGAGTTCGGTAGAGTGTCCTGTTGGAGTCGCGGACTGCGGGTCGCCACTTCCCACTCTTCCTCAGCTCTCATCTGAGCTATGCCATTTTGCTCTGAAAAAAAAAATAATTTTAGCCTGGAAACTAAAATTTCACATTGTATAGATATGTATTCATTCATTTGATCATAGTGATTTTCTTCCCACTAGATGGGTCAAGCGTGTAATTTGAGTTTTTACATAAAAGTTTTTTAATTAAAATTAAGTATGCTTTTGCTCATCTGTCATGAAATTGATTTATTTTTCTTTCCTGTACTGAAGTTCGATTTCTTTGTCATTAATTAAAATTTCTTGTGAAACTTACCTTTATTGAGTGGAACTACATCAGGATTTCTTTCTTCATGTACTACAGTAGAACATTCTTCCTCCCTTAGACCCGTTGCAGCTTGTCGTGATGGTTTGAAATCTCCTGAAAAAAGTTTTTTAATCAAAATAATTATTGTACTTAAATTTTTCAGTTGATTAATCTAATATGCACTTTTACAAACAAGCAAGCTTTTGAATACGGTCAGAATATTGCTCTGTAGTTCAATGTAATTTTTATTATCTGTATTAATACTATCTCACACACTATTTTTATTGACTGAATAAACGAGTTTTTGTTCCCTCACGCATCAGTGAAAATGTATCCTAATTTCATGAATAGGGAGACTTTAAATAAAACTTGTAATGCATTGCATTTTAACAATTACTCAGTGGATTTTATGAATCATATTTTTTCATTAGTTTAAGTTTAACCCAATGACGTTAAATAACAAAACTAAATTATTAAAAGTTTCAACATAATATAACTAAAACAGGAACAACGATACTCATGCTTCCTGTGATTAGGATCAGTTAAGTTTAAAAAGCTTATTAAGGAGTTTAATCTTCAATTTATACATCTAGATATGGAAAATGTCGATATCGGAAAATTCATTCAACAAAGTCATTCCGTGTGTGAATGGTGATGATATTAACAGGGTAATTTGTGAATGCTATACCAGACAATCTTAATTCACCATGATACAAACAATTGTGAAGTACATAAACAACATGAAGTACATAAACAACATATAAAAAACCAAATATTGTCAATCAACAAAAGGATTGCTACTTTTCATGTAGTCAATTTGTACATGTATAAACAGGTAAGTACCAGCTGCCATACAGCATTTTCAAAATGTGGCCCAATCGCCTCCAATGCATCAATGCATTTTCCTATTTATTGCACATGTATAAAACTACCATAATCAGTAGCGTAGCAAGGCACTGGCATCTGGACAGCCTCCAGTGATGTCAATAAAACGGGGGTGTTATTGGCACTTTCGGCACTGTTCAGGTTCCAAATTCTAAGTGTTAATACTTTTGCATAATTTGAAAATGTTGCATATTGAAATTTACACAAACGAATTCGCCAAGGGTGCCGAATTTGCCAAAGGCGCTAAATTTGCCAAGGGTGCTAAATTTGCCAAGGGTGCCAAAACCCCAGCAATGCCTTTGACCATAATATAGTAATTAAATTGTGAAGAATGAATCAGTTAATATCAAAATATAAAAAAACAAATATACTATATTCTTTCTTACCTGGGAAACGTTTGAAGAGGCTGTTTTTATACTTGATGAAGATAATGGCGAGTGAAAAGAGGAATAGGGCACCAAATGTTATTCCAAACAGGAGCACCGTCTGCAGCGAACTGGAACCTGCTGGAAAATTATATTTTTTTTTATAATTTATTTAAAAAATAATTATTAATTTTTCTGTAAAATATATGGTTAAATTTGTGACATTGGCACCTGAAGACAAAGGATAAGGTCAAAGACTATAATCTGAAAAGTGAAGCTGATTAGTTAAACTATTTAACACATCATATTGCACTAACCAGGACATTTGTACTACAATAGGTTTATGATGATTCTGAAAAAACTCTGTGAGGGGTGTAGGATAGTGAGTAGACTACATATTGGTTAGTGTGTTGGAAGACTGCCTCACTCTGAATAAGACAAACTGAAGGAGGAACAAGTGATGACTACTCCTACAAATATTCCAGAATTACCTCATGTTGTAGTGATGATGATGATCCTTATCATTATCACAATATAAAGGGTTGGTGTGATAATTACATTTTTGACTATATCTTATATAATAAGGTTTAGACAGTACAATACTTCCTCGTTTTCAGCGGGATCTGAACTCATTGTTTCAATTATCCGCGGTTGACCTCTCGTGATTTTTTTTAAAATCTCGCGCCGAATCAGTGCCACCAAAGATGAAGGTAGGTCTACCAAAAGTCCCTAGATTCATCTCAAGTCACTCGCGTGATCATTCGCGTTCTATCTCTCGCTGTGATTGTATCGTTCTCGGTATCTCGATGTTTATGTTCAAATAACCTTTATTTATCTAATAATGCCTCCGAAGTGCAAGATAAGTGATGCTAATGACTCCGAGTCCTCTATTATCCGCGTAATTTCGTCATCCGCAGTGTGCTTGGAACCATTCCCCACGAATAAATTTGGGAATTGGGTCTCGTATTTTTTATTGGGTATATTATTTTGGGTGTGCAAAGTATATGACATAAAAAAAGGAACAATCGCATTTTATTTGCCAGTCCATCGCTGATTCCAACTGTTGTTGAGGTGAAATTGTTTAACGAAATAGTGCTATAACATACATAAATAATTATCAATGTGATATTTATTTATTTTTATTGACTTATTTAACACTTTTATTGCAAATACAATATGGCGGGATTATTGCCAGGCGGCAATCTCTTCCAACCAATTAGACAGAAGTAAATGAAGCAAGTTACGTGGTTGCATAAATCATTTAAATTACTATCCATCTCCACGAAATCCATAAACACGTTCGCGAGTATATACCCACGAACCCCACAAAGACGGACAATCACCCGAACATTATTTTTCATATAAAGTGAGATATCATCAATCAAAAGGAAAGGAAGGGATGGTGGAGAGGAAAGGAAAAGAAAAATCAGGAATGAAACACGTTATTTTACTGACTAGAAATTAAGAGTTTTTTCAGTCGCTTTTTAAAGCATGCCAAGGACAGAGTGAGTCTTATATTGGTTTGTAACTGATTCTAGAGTCTCACTGCATGGACAGTAAAGGACGACGTAAAAAAAGAGGAGCCGTGAACCGGAAAGGCCAATAGACAATCTCTGTTTGAGCGTAACGCTAATTCTTGATTGGAAAGACGCTGAAAATTTCCATTGATCTATGAGGGGGAGGGGGACAGTTAAGGATATTATACAATAGAGACAGTATGTGAATTTGGCATCTATTTCTAACATTCAACCAGTTCAATGCCTTCTGGTATGAATTGATATGATCGTACTTTCGTAAGTTGAAAATAAATCTTAGACACACATTTTGAAGACGCTGTAATTTGTCCAGCTGTTCCTCTGTAACATCCAAGTAACAGACGTCCGCATAGTCCAGAATCGGAAAGAGCAGAGATTGTACGAGTAAAATTTTGGTTTTAGTGGGTAGGAATCTTTGCAACACTTTAAGGGATGAAGGCTGAAGAAGATCCTCCGGCTTACCTTATTTATTTGATCTCGCCATGAGAGAGTGTTATCTATTAGCACTCCTAGGTTTTTAACAGTTTTATGTAATGGTATGATAGAGCCATCAAGTAATATTGGAGGAAGAAAGTCAGTGTTGAATTTACTGAGAAGCTGAGGGTGATAATAATTTCGCTGGTGGTCTAATGGTTCGAATGCTTGTTTTCCATTCCTTCTTGTTCAATTCAGATGTTTTATATCTTAATTTATTGATTTAGCTGCCTTGCCTAAATAATCAAAAGCGCTTTTGGATTAACAGTTGTGTACCAAATAGCGCAATATAAATTATTTTTAAGACCAACTCTAAAAACAACGTGTGAGTGTCAAGATCTATTTCAAGTAGAGGTTAGACCCGGAGGTTTTGGGTTTAATTCCTGATGGTACTCGAAAAAATAATCAAAAATGGGCTCCAGTCTGGTAAGAGTTCGTCGGGTGATATTACTCGCACGCGCTAGACTTGACACTCGTGTGCGTATTGTTACCTCTTCACGTGCGGGGTAGTATTGCCAACATGTGTAATGATGAACCGCAAGTTCCTTGCCTACTCCAATGGTTCTAAACCCGAAGCCTCGAATAATGAGGAGGATGAAAATATTGTCTCCCGGCCTGTCTGATTCTCTATTATGTCCGATTCTCCATTATGTTCGATTCTCCATTATGTTCGATTCTCCAGTGCGGATATGTCGAAAGAGGGAATACTAATGAATGAATGAACAACAATGGGTGTTTAAATCTACACTTTTTATAGTCGTTGATAGTAAAAAGGTCTGTAATTACTGGGGATGTATTAATTATGGCAAAAACGATTTTGCGCAAGTGTTGGCAAAAAGTGTAAGCATTATAATGTAATATAATACATCGAGGCAATAAAACTGGCAATCGTAAATAATACCCTAGATCCAAATCGCAACCCCTTTGCAGCGACACCCGCCACATTTTCAATAGGCCTCTAGGACGGGCTGATCGGCGGCATAAATTTATTGTACGTATATTTCCCCATTTCCCTTATCCCTGCGACGGAATTCACGGAATCCCTAATGTAAAAAAAAACGACGAAAAGATAAAATAAAAGATATTGCAAACCGTTTGAATTTATATATACGAGTATACCTAGAATTAACAAGAATAATTAAATGAATCACATACATACTATCACGCCGTTTCCATGTCGGGGTAGGCATAGAGGAGAGAGTACCAGGCTTTCCTATCTTGACACACACCCTTCGTCTCTTCTACATCCATACACTGTTTTATACAACTCCTATGATTTCTCTGACTTTCGGCATTTTCTTCTTTCAACGTATCATTCACTTAAGGGGGTATTCTAGTCTAGAAATTTGAAAAAAAAATATTTTTTTTGCAATTTTTTTAAGTTTAGACCTTTAAAAATATGTTCTCAAAAGAAAATTTTAAAATTCTTAATATTTACGAAGTTATAGCTATAAGTAAGGCAAGTTATAGCTATAAGTAAGTACTTTTTTCGACCTGGTCGACATAAAATCTCAAGTTTTGTTTAACCGATTGCCTTCAAATTTGATATAAAACTTTGATAAATATTTTTATATCGTCCCTACCTTGGAAAATTCAAAACTATTTTTTTTAATTAAAAAATTAAAATATTTGAAAAAAAGGGTAAAAATAATGGATTTTTTTCAGACAGCCGCCATTTTATGATTTTTTTTCTTTTTTTTTCTTTGGTACCTGCTATAACGAAATTATTTTTTAATCAAGAAACTGTGCATGACTTTTGTTTCAGATTTACGAAAGGGCTTCAATCATGTCGACCAGCTCACCCCTTTTTTTACAAGATATGCTGATAACATCTTGAATTAAAAAAAAAAAAATTTAATTTTTTTTGTACATTCTCAATAAACAAAGTGTAAAAAAAATGTACAAGAATTTTTTTTTAGTTTTTTTTGCTCTTCATCCTACTCAACACATCAGCCTTAAGTTCACATTTATCCCTAATCCCTTCATTCCGTATTCTGTTATATGTTACATTGTCGATTCATGTATTTTTCTCAGTGTACGTATTTCTACAGCATTTATTCGGCTCCTTTCAGTCTTTTTCTACGTCCACGTTTCACTCCCACACATCAAAGTTGGTAGTAAAATAGTGTTGTGGACTACCTAGCATATTTTGATACTGTTCGGTTTAAGTATATACGTTTTAGTACCCCATTGACTTTGTTTCCTATAGCTACAAGTCGTTTAACATCCCTCTGAACTCTTTCATCATCTGAGAAATATTACTCAAATAGCAGAATTCCTCAACTTGCTCCAATATTTCATTATGTATCTACGAGTATATTTTGCATTTTCTTTTCCTTTCACACTTTTCCATCAGAATTATTCATATCTTTATGAATAATCATTATTCATAATTATTTTCGTAATAGATTGTCTCACGATTGAGCCATTGAAATATTGGTTTATTGTGTAGAAGCCGTTGCACTTCAGCAAGCATAGTCTTGGCTGGTCAAACCCAAAGTTCCGATGGTAAGGAGGTTAAACTTTTATCTGCTGCAGCTTTTAGTAAGCATACGGTGATATTTTAGTGTTACTTAATAGTGCTATAAGAATTTATGATAAGCAGCATATAAGTTAAAGAAAAACATTAATTCAGATGTAAAATGCTCTAAAAGTAAAACCAATCCGGAAGTGAAAGTGTCAGGAATGGGGCTTGGTGTATTGCATAGTATTTTACAATATATCTACAACGGGTCCTCCGATTCTATGGGCACATTTCTCGTGGCCATGTAGACAGTTTGGAGAGGCTTGTGGTCACTGGAAGTGTGAAAGGACGACGCACAAGACGAAGATCTCCAATCTGTTGAACTGAACAAGTAAGAAATGCAACAAGTCTACCCTTAACCGCCGCTCTTCGGACTGCGGCGTGCAAGAATGGATGGAGAGGAGTCGTCAAGGGCTATCATAGGGGTCACGATGCTCGACGACAGGACGATGATTATTTTATTGTAGCCCTTAACATAACTGCATCATCAATTCGGAGGGGTACTATCATATATGAATGAATACATTGATACTGTAGAATAAACCCCGGAATCTCCTTCTCTTAGACGTCACGAGTGAAAAAAATAATAGGCTAACAGTTAGCATTCATGCTAAGCAAACGGGCAGTTTATGGATGTAGCAGAAGATATATGGATGTAGAGGAGGCGAGAGAAAAGTCTGGCAATCTCCCTTCTCTATCTACCCCGACAGGGAGACGGCGCGATGGTATAGATAATGTTTGTAAATATTTCATCATTCATTCTTTCTACGTGGCCGAATCATTTTAATTTTCATTCAATCATCTTAAGCACTGCATCATATTTCAATCCACATTCTTTCATATTGTCCTCATTCATTATTTTGTCATACATATAGTAGTTAGTCCTCAGATTATATCACATGAGTCTTACTTTTTACTCGTGAATCAATAATCTTGCATGTGAAACCATGTATATTAATATACTTTACCATCTCAATATTTTTAAAAATATCTTGCATTTATGATTTAAAAAAAGAACCATGTATAATTGTTTCTTTTTTCGTATTCCCTTCAACATAACCGGACTGGTGATTCGAACACACTGAAGAGCGTGGTTGGCACACAATATTCTCTTAGAGTCTTCGGATTTAGAATCACTGAATTAGGTGCATAACTTGTGGTTCCACTCGCACACGTACACTGAGCATGCGAGTTTTATAAAAAAAATGTTGTACGAGACTAGAGAAAAATTAAAGTAAATAAAGGCTCCCTTATTTTAATTAAAATTTTTGGGTACCATTAGAAATCGAACCCGAAACTTCCTAGTGGAAGTCAAGCGTTTTACCAACTTGGTCACGGAGACCGTCTTATCGTGGAAATAGTTGAATTTCGTCATTAAATCCTTATCGTAAAGTGTTTCCTTGAAATTATTTTTATTGTTGAGAGGAGCGTGACGCAATCATGGCTTGCGTGACAAAGAAGAATGAAGTAGTAGGTATGTGGTTTGGTGTTAGCTCATGCCTTGATACTCGTAGTGTGGATGGTGACGATTTTGACGGGCGATTCCCATTTAGCACATGCTACGGTGAGTTTTTCGCCTCAATTCGTATTTTCGTCATCTCATGGGTATTGTCACTGGAATTAAATCGAGATAAAGGGGAAACAATGTTAGAAATTGTGTGTTTTAAGGGTTAAATTACACGATTCCTATTTTTCTTCCTTTGTATTACTGTAGGAACTCATTCCCACACGTTGACAATCACGTTGCGAACAATATAAAGTTTAACGTGTTTATTTCATGTCAAAGACACAAAAACCTAGAAAAGATAATTATCGAACAAGTTTACATGCAAAATAACTTGATTGCCTCTGGTTATCTATTTTCAACATACTTAAGGTTAGTTGGAAGAGATTATCACAGAGCAATATACTCGCCAGATTGTACTGAATACAACGGAAGTGCTGAACTAAACGAAACATTCAATAATATGGATGTATATATGCAAAAAATATTTATTCCGCATTTTGCCTGTTCTGAGACATTTGAGGAAAAATGCGGCTGCTTTGTATGTACTGTACTCGTACAGAATTTTGTTTTCAAATAGAGAGATAATTTAACTATGAAAAGTTCATTCTATCGGTTTGATATTTTTGCATAATTGCTGTACAGTGTTTTGATACTTTACATAATCTAATGTGGAAAAAGAACTTTTAATTTAACATATCAAACACTGTTTATTCCACTTTTTTATAACGGTATAATTCTACCGGTTTCAAAGCTTTCACCTCATCATCAGGGGAACACAAACAAGACTGTATGGTTTGTGCTCCCCTGATGATGAGGTGAAAGCCTTGAAACTGGTAGGGTTATACCGTTATAAAAAGTGGAATAAACAATGTTTGATAAAAACCAATCACAATGTCTTTAAACCTCTACAATGATAATGCCTTAACTATAAATAATATATGATTAAAAGTAATAATTTAGCGCATTTTTCGGTAATTGAGTGATTTTTGACGTCATTTTGAACATGGAACAAAATAAGTAGTTTTTTCAATGCTCGATGCTTTTTACTACCGCAAAGGAAAAAAACGGCTGAACCAAATCGATCATATTTTGAAAGAAGGTAAAGTGAGAAGTATGAATAGTAGAAGATTGTGCATGACGAGGTGTATGAATGTGGAGAGGAAGTGAAAGTTGTATGCTTAGATAGAAAAGTTTCGATATTTGTTTTCTCTGCCTATTCCGCAAGGGGCACAGCACGATGATATGTATGATAAGTATGTACAGAGAAAAAAATGCGACACAAATAATAAAAATATATGTACATTGTAGGTATGATAAACATATCAAATGCCCCGCTAACATTAATGGTGCGACCCGCCGATACTTCTAGAAATAAAATTATATTTAGATGAAAAAAATATTAATCAGTTATTTTGATGAAAACAGTTTTTTTGCCATTTTTTAGTGTTGAAAATATGCGGCCCTCAGTGTAATGCAAAACAGTTTATATATTGTGCCCTGGTGCAAAATGAGTTTGATATACCTGTTATATGGCGGCGATGCAGTAAATGATCACACGACACCCGAATATGGTGTCCGCTCTTGAAGGCCGATTACTACTGATGGCGACCAAATCAAGGTTAAGATCGAGAATAACCAACGTTCTATTATGGTACTAACTAACGTTGCTTCAAATTTGATCTGAAAATACGAAGTTACTTTCCGGATAACCCAATAGTTTAAATTGAACTCTTGGTATTTCAAGTTTTACCATATTTAATATTCAACTCAATATTGTTTATGCTTTGGAAATAATGTTTGAATAATTTTTACGTTATTCAAGTTCTTATTAATACTCTAGTTTCGGAAATGCTACGGTTAATTAATTACGGCTTGAGTTCAAGTGGAAATATGATTTAAATTGTCGAGCTATTTTCTTTTTTTCAGACTTATAAATAATATTTTTCTTATTTTCGTATTTCCCACAAGGACACTGAATTTTCTCTGCTTGGCAACACTTGTATTATTTCTCATTCAGGAGTCAAATTAATTTTCTCGCGTCACATATTATGAGAACATTTCTCATATTTGTTTAGTTGAACACGATTATTTGACATACTCGTATTTGAAAATTTCACCGGTCACATTATTTGGGTTAGGGAAATATTGCCATTGTTTTACAATTAAAAACCTATGTATTGTATTATAAGATGATTTCAGTGACCTGGTTGGTACTCAGATACTTGACTTTCAATCGGGGGTTTCGGGTTGGATTCTCGAGGATATCCGACAATAAATAAACAAGAAGGGTCCATATACAATAAATTAGTTCGTTTGGTGATAATACTTGTGCGCGGTAGACGTACGTAAGTATTGTAACACCCATCTGTCATCTTGCAGCCGTGACAGCGGGTGCTTTTTGAAAACACTCTTTTGATTATGTATTTTACAATAGTTATACAATGAATAAGGAGGGTAGGTAAAATTTTTCATAATATAGGTACCTATATTATGAAAATTTGCTTATGAAGGGTAGGGGGCGGAGTAGCGGGCCGATAGGTTTACTGATGATACGCCACTATCATTAGACGAAACAGTTAAAATAAAAGTTCGCGACCTCCTGATCTATAAGATTCCTTTCTAAATTCTACTTATAAAATCCACAACTAACAAAAAAAATAAAAACGTAAAGTGGTTTGCGTTATTCCGGAGTCATTAACATTTCCTCACTTTGATTTAATTTTACAATAAATACGTAATTGCAGGTGGCCATTTTAACAACGCCAAATAATTTATATAAATTTTATTATAAAAAAACTTTAAATAACAATATATTGTACTTCCTAAATTACGAACAGGTTATAAAGGTCTTATCTTGAAAGGATGATAAATATTTAAGAATTCAATTTATAGTGATACACTTTGTAAAGCTGTCATGTATGAATATTAAACGAACTTTTTACCAGCAGACACCTGAGAGCTTCCTGCACTCCGTATTCCTGCTTAATATTAAGCTTATATTTTATATATAATGCATCTCTTGTTACTTAAAGCATGTATGAGATAGTTAAAAAAGTATTATTATGCACTTATAATAAACTATAGTACAGAACTTAGGGCATCGTTTCTAAATCTGCGGGTTGCGAAATCCAGGGGGTACTGGGATTGAGTATATACTAATTTGCCAAATAATAAGACATCATTTGTAAGACTTCAAAAATACATGCGTACGACATACATATACACGTATACGAGTATATATGAAGTTTATGATGCCCTAAAATATAAATATTCTCAAATCCCGGAGTTGAAGAAATATATCTTAGTGCAGAGGTTTTCAAAGTGTAAGCCCTTAGGGCGCGGTGATTAATTCCTAGGGGTGCAGCGGGATATTTGAAAAATTTAATAATACCAGGAAATCTTAATTCGATAGACTACTTTCAAGAAAATAATAAAGAGCAGTTCACATAAGGAGATTTTTAAGACCCATTCAGGGTCCAATATCAGTGGAATCAATAGAGGAAAAGAGTCTGATTGCGTGGTTGTGTGACTCGATCAGGTTGAAATTTGAATATTAGTCAAGGGTGAATATATGTTTCAAAGTGCTACAAGCTCAGTGAATCCTGTTTCCATTTGCGACAACTTATCTCTGAGGAGCTGGGTTTTTGACGGTAGCTGAAACAAAAACCAAACATCGCTCCAAATTCAACGTGGAACAGGAAATTAGGGTAGCTGAGTCTAGTTTGATTCTAAGATTTGAGAAACCACGTGGTGAACAATAGATTCACCTATCTCATAAATTAGTTTTTTAGGACGTAGTGAAAAAACCGTTATACACTGAGAGAACCGTGAAACTAAAAAGTTTGAAAGTCACTGGCTAAAGATGTGTTACTATCAAATATAGGAAGATTACATAAAGGTTTCGTTTTAGATCGTTTTCTTTTGGTACATTTTCTGCGGTTTTCTTACTAAATATATTTTTCTAAACACATACAGATGCGGGGACATGGCTTTTTTAATGGTTGCGGCCACCACCTAACATACTATACATATCCTTACAGTTAACTTATTTATATTTATTTTGTAATATTTTTAATCCGTTAATAACAGTGGGTCCGAATCCCAAGTTAAAGCGGTTTTGAGAAGAGTCTGCTTTCTAAACGGCGTTTTATGAATTGTCTTTTTATTATTACTATATTATTAAGGTTTACATCGTATTCCACGACCACACAAAAGAGAGGAATCCTAATAGGATAAGAGGGTTTTGATTTAGAATATAAGAAGTCGAAGGAGAAAAGTGTTACACCGATGAACACATGAACAGGCGACGACATGCGAGTGACTTGTTCACATCTAGTGGAGACAGCACTATCGATTATCAGATAGGAGCTGCGTGCTTCGTGATTTACTGTCAGCGTGAAAGCGGGTCATTAGTCACTTGATTGGCGTGATTTTTCGCTGGAATATTTATTTTCGTTACTGCGACGCGTTGTTGATCGATCGCGCCAGGTGCTGGGGGAATAGGAGCTATTCGCGTTGTGTTGTGGGATTCGTCCCCAGAGCCACACTTCATACAGCTTTAGCAATGAACGTTGAAAAGCTACATATCAAATACGTTTTTACCACGAGAATTTCGGAATTAAACGAGTTTGAAAAATTGCAAAACTGATAGTTTTGTACATAAATATATTACAACACTTTCGATTCTTCCAGTTTTTTTGACATAAAGATTACGTTTTAGGCCAATGTGATCTAATTATGTATAAAAAGAACCAAACCACAATATATCAACTATCATAGCCTAGTTGATAAAATGCATGTCTTTGAGGGTTGCGCGTTCGATTTCCGTTGGTACCCAGATAATTTTTTTTCATACCTTTCTAGTCGGTTGAACGCCGATAAGCCCGCCAGGCTTTACTGTGTATAACTAAAGTGTAATACAATAACCTTTTTTGGTTCATTTTAAATATCGAAATACTATACTTGCACGCCTTCAAGTCAACATACGAGTACATAAAGGATCCAACCCATATTTTACATGTACTGAGATAATTGAGAAAATATCCAGCCACTTCGTATTGGTTCGTATGAAACATTTTTTAAGACGTAATTTAACTGTGAAATACCCATTTAACCGGCTTGATATATTTGCACATATGCGATTCATGTATGCTTATTCGATATTTCAAATAAACTACAAAATGTGTTATTTTGGATTTGTTCTTTTTGTATATTATCGGTCCAATATGCTATACTTGACCTATTTTAAATGTTTTTAATTACCAACCCAATCTTATTTACTTAACTCTTGAACACCACGTGACGTACGGTACACATCATGCAAATTTTTACTCCACATGCCCGTGACGTACGGTATACGTCATCACTTTTTAACAACTGTTTTGTCATAATATGAATTTGTAACATATTTAATACAAGTAGAAACATGTCTTGAGTAATCTTCAAAACAAAATGTTGCTGATAAATAAAAGCGGAAAACATCAGAATTGTGATTTATTCAAAGTTATCGACAATTTTGATTATAATAATGTTTCACATTGTTTCGCGGGCGTGCGCAGTTTTTACTCATGAGACTTGATTATTTATGTTACCTCTTGTTTGATTTTAAAATATTTTTGTGTCTGTTATGATTGTACCGTTGTGATTTTAAATCCCTTCAGTGTTAGTGTTGTGACCACCCTAATTTTATAAAAAAATCGGATATTACATACTCTCAATTGAAAATATTTTTTTCATATTATGATTGCTGTTTTTAATTAGTAGGTAATATTTAAATTTTTGTAATTTAAATTAATGTGTTTTTAAAGTCTGGGTGTGGGCGTTATGATATATGGCTGCGCTGTTTAAAGGTCAAACAAAGACAGCCACAATGTTTGGCTGTGCACGAGATATTTGGGATATGATTTTATTTGAATATGCCTAGTATTTGATTTCCAAACACTGCCTAGATCTTATAATAATAGGTTCATATTGTGACTTTGTTGATTGATAGTAAATCTTAAATGAGTGCGTATAATTACTGGTAGAGATTTGATCCATGTCATGAATTTGAGGTTATCTGTATTCTTTAGCAATATGAAAAAAACTTACTGAGATCAATCTCAAGACAGTACATTATTTATTCTATAATATCACTGTTGACACATATAAGTTGTATGCGTACAAAACTAGCTTAGTAATATAATTAGTTTTGAAGCTTCATAGTACAGGAATAGTTATTTCTTTATTTATTTATTTTACACTTCATTGTCAAAACAATCTGGTAGGTTTATTGCCAGACGACAATCTCTACCAATCAACCAGACAAAAATAAATCAAGGAAGTTACATGGTCGCAAAAAATACTCAAATAATAATTATTCACCTACACAAAACAGCATACATAGTAAAAATAAAAGTGAGACATCATCAATCAAAGGAAAGAAGGAAAGGATGGCGGAGAGGAAAACAAATCAGGAATGAAAGACGTTAGATAACTGACTTAAAATTAAGAGTTCTTTTCAGTCGTTTTTAAAACATACCAATGTCAGAGTAGTTATAAAATTTTATATAACAATTATAAGATTAAAAAATACGAGTTGCATACTCGTACATATCATTCTCGGTAAAACGGCACAGCCTTCTAATTACAAACGAATAAAAAACTGTCGGCATAGTTAAACGCAAATCAGGATTTATGTTCTGTACACATCTTACTGAATATTAAGCAAATTTTTGTTTGAAATATTATCATTTATTTACTCGTAATATATACTCGTATTAAAAGTTCAAATTATTTTCTCTCTAGTCAAATTTCTTCCCCCAAAAGCGTCGATATACTTGGACGTACATAAGCAAAATTATCCAACCTATGTTTAACTTTTTTGTGATATTCAAAGAACTACAATACTTCTTTTTATTTTATGGGCTGTATAACTTATAAGATTTTGTAAAAATGGAAAATAACCATGACATGCACATCATATTTATTTATTTATATTGTTGTTAGAGCAGGGAGTTCTCTTAGAGAACACCAGGGAATTTTAAATAGCAAACAATTATATTTTTATAAATATAAATAACGGATGGTATCCAATTAGTCTAAACTCTGGTATTGAAGTACTAGTAGATAGCCTTTTGTGTCTGCTAATGGCAAAACCGCCAGATGCGCGCACACACATCGCTCCGCCGGCGCGCATATCGCACGCATACACCACAACTGGTTTTTGGAGTATAAAACGTTGGAGAATCGATAGATGAGTTTCAAAAGAAAAACAAGCATTTTGTGTTATATTTAATTTATGATGTCATTTGCGTAGATATACCCGTATGTTCTCTATAATTCATTGAATAATCGTGTGAAATATAGTTCTGTTGCCTAATAAATGTGAATATAAGCTTTAAGATTTAATTATGATCTTTTTAGTCTAAAAGAAAACATATTCAATGCTTCCTCATTGAACTTTACCAACTTGAATAATTTTTAAATGGATTGGTAAAATGCTTTCCTATTGAACCTTATCATAATTTGAATATGTTCAACATGGTTTGGTTGTTTCCCTGAAATGTTTCCCCATTGACCCTTACTACAACTTACATAAATATTGCATTGATTGGAAAAAATGCTTCCCTATTGAACCAACCATAGCTTGAATAAGGTTTACGTGGTTTGGAAAAACATGTAATGCAAAACATGAAACGTAACATAATAGATTAATTTGCATAAAAATACTAAATAAGTTTTTATTGATTCGTTTCCTTAAGGGACTCGTGGATCAATATATATTGTGTATGGGATTACACTTTTGTTGTATACAGTACAACTTGGGTGGATTATTGTCGTGTGACAATTTATTCCAATCAATCAGAATCATGTTAAAAAACCGTCTATAAAAACATGCCGAAACATTTTGGGAATCGAATCCGAAATCTCCGGGATGGATATCAAGCGTTCTTCCAACTAGGACACGAATGGTGTTATATAGATATTTGAAATAAAAATTTATTTGAAGCTATTTTGATTGAAATGTGTTTTTGATAATGTGTGATCTTTATGTATATGTAAGGTTGTGAATGCAGAGTTGAATTTATCAGCTGAGTATTGCAGATTTTAAATAAATTTATTATGGAATAAAAAAAAGGACTTGAAAATAGTTTCAAGAGATCATTACCTTTGTAAGTTTTGGGTGGATGCGGCATAATGATGAAGAGCTCCACGGGCTTAGACCGTTTGTGGCCGCCTACGGCGTATAGCAGCAGGCGGAGCTCCTTGCCACCAGGAAGTCCTCCCACTCGGAACACGGGCTGCGTGGTTGTCAGATTAGCCAGCAACTCTCCGTCCGAGGACAGCTGGACCGTCAGCTCGTATACCTTGGCGGGGGCGTCGTTACCTTAAAAATATGTTAATATTATTATATTAATAATATTTAAATCCAAATATTTCACATTCCCAACGTAATCTCTTTCTTCGTAAATATATATATATTTGTCTCACTATATGCGATGATTTTTTTTTGTTATTCATAAAACAATATTTACAATTGATATAACTTTCATGGAATCATAGGGTATAAATGCACTACAATGCAAAAACTATGTTTTGTGAATATAGAGAAACATTTCACTAGGCAAAGCCTGTGACGAAGTGGTCTCATTCCTTCATTAAAAATGACATAATATATTGTATTACAATTTTTGTTGTATACAGTATAACCTGGAGGGTTTATTACAACGTGGTAATCTCTTCCAACTAACTAGAAAGATATTAAAGATGCCTTAAGTGAAAATCAGAATGGAATCTTTTTTTTAAAATTGGGGTACCAAGGGGTATTGAAACCGCTTCAACTGATTGAAAGACAAGCGTCTTATCTACTAAGCCACATAAATTGTTCTTTCTTGTTCTTAATATTAAAACTTTGGTTCTAAATCAAAACAGCTTAAACAATCTCGATCTGCGTTCACATCCTCACACAGACTTAGAACCTTAAGCTATCATACGCATAATTCTAATTGCATCATACTCTTAAAAAATCACACCACTATCATATCCAACAACTCATCACACGATCTACATTCCCTCATTTGTCTATGGGGATATTTCAAAAGCTCCTCACTCCTCGCTCTTTCTCTGCCAAAGAGTAACTTATTTAGTTAGGTCTAGAAGTTTCCGACACAGACATAAAAAAGGTGATAGAATTAAAAAAAAATCCAACTAAGCCACTCTGTAGTTTAATAGATTTTTTAAAACATGAATTAATTTTCCAATACCATTGAAAAAAAAATTTTTTTTTCAATGGTATTGGAAACCAAAAAAGGCGTAACACTGTGAAGATCACTTCTTTGTCACTTCAAATTTGTTTCGACGCAAATCGGATATCAATATTGAATATTGATATCCGATTTGCGTCGAAACATTTTTGATTTGCTTTGAAAGCGTCATTGTCTTTGGACAATAGTCGAAAGTTTTGACACCCATCTTCCGCTCATCTTATTCATGCCAAGATGATCGTGCAGAATTCTAAACTGTGTGTATTTGGAAAGCCCACACCTTATTTCTAATTCTTTTGATTTTAGTATTTAGTCTTGTAACACTTACTCTTGCACTTATGTAACTGTTTCTGGATTGAGTGCAGGTTTGTCTTGACGAGGGCCATCTTCAATCGATTCTCTGCGTAAGCGAAACTGTTCATTACAATCTTTTTATTGTGGAATATAACGGAACAGATTCTGCCGGGATCTTCCCTACTTTTGAAAGAAACTTGAAAACCGCGCGATATTCAATTTTAAACATTTCAGAATATAATGAAACAACATGTCTTTTATGAGATATACTTGACATAGTACTAAGGGTAGGCTTATCAAATTTGAACTGTAACCATGAGTATGGTACCGGTCCACACACGCTCTAATTTGTTCAGGCCAGTTTTTTTTAACATTAGTGGTATTTGAGTGTTATTTATTATTCACTATGCTTAAGACGCAGTAAATATACAGTTTTTATGGAAAAATACTTATCGATTGAAAGAAATAGTACGACTCTTAAAATATGCAAACAACTTATTAAGTGATACTCAACATATAAGTCGAGGAGGCGCCACTTTGTCTCTATGATATTTTCAAACAAGTTTTCATAATTGGTTGCTAACACGCCACAACTTTTACTCCATTTTTTCAATGTATTGAAAACTTAAAACACTTTGAAACCAAGTGTAGTGCAGGAATCAGCAAACAAAATGGTATACTAAAACGCTACACTAAAAAAGAGACGTACTTTTAATAGTTACATATACTATATATCATCATCATAATACATTCAATATTTGTAACTTTTTTTGCATTTCAAGTGAACCCAAGCTGGTTGGTTACTCGTAATGCAATTTTGATTTGAACATTGGCACATGCTAGTGAAACTTGGATATGACGAAAAAAATGACGAAAATAAGATAAATGTTGAAGAAATGAGAGTAGGAACTACTGTCGTCGCTGAATATTGTCAACATACACGGTCAACCACCGACGAAACGACCTTTGGATATGTCCAAAGGTCGCATACCAAAACATTGAAATTGTTTACCCACAAATACTATTTACGATACATTCCACAGTAGAAAGAGAACGCATCACACTGTCTCGCCGTTTTCGCCAACAAATTGTCTACCCACAATATTATTTGCGATGTCTGCAATATTTCAATCGACCATCTCTGCACGCACAGAAGCGAGATAAAAATATATTGCGGGCGCACTCCCGCGCCCATTCTGAAATGTATAAATACCCACTTACCGATAAATAAAGCATCATTAATCACTATTTATTATTCATTGATTCATTCACTCTCTCTTTCCGCATCGCTAATTGACGTATTTTATTTAAATACCAAACAATCAAAATCATCAGCGCGTCCTTCAAGGACATTCGCTAAAAGAGCGTTGCGTAGAATGTGTGAAATAAACAACGTATGATAGAATAACAAATGACGACATTTTGAAATAATGCGGATCGAAAGAAGATGCGAAGAAAGGAAAAACCTGAGAAGATTCTGTCACGTAGAAAGGATGAATGATATGATTTCATTTTCAATATATTCACCAATAACTCTAATACGTTTTCAGATCTTTCAATAAGCTCATTTATACCCACTAAAAAAATTGCTTTTTTTCCCCAAAATAAGCCGAAATAGCACTTTAAACTTCTTTATCGTTCGTAAATTTCTTCCCTAGAAGTTCTTTTTTCATTTTGGAAACAAATTATAGTCAGATGGAGCCAGATCTGGGCTGTAGGAAAGGTGATTTAATGTTTGGAAGCCACAGTTGGAAAAAACAGCCAATGTAGAATTGCTTTTGTGCACGGGTATCCACCTTTCACTGACTTTTGACATCTCTAGATGCTGATGAAGGATGTTCAAAATTGTTGTAGGTACTCCAACCATGCAGGCATCGTTTATGCAGGCATCTTCCAGCACAAGCTTCTTTACTTTTTTGACGATGTTTGAAGAAGTGGCCTGAACAAACCGTCCTGGTCGGAGGTCGTCTTCAATCGATTCTCTCCCTTGCTTAAAAATACTATGCCACTTATAAACCATCGTTTTTCCATAGAAATAGTCCCCGTAAACCGCTAACATTTCTTCCAAAATGATTCGAGGTGTTTTTCCTTGTTTTGTGAGAAACTTAATGACGGCGCGATACTAATTTTTTTCCGTACTTGAGATATTGTTAACGTTTGACATACTCTTCCGACGATATCGCCGATACTGTGTGAGGAGTATATTTTATAATGTAATTAAATTCAAAATGGCTATAGTATTTAAAAGAATAATTTCTCGGGCGCCATGTTAAAACAACTGGTCGGCCTAATAAATTAGGGAGTCATAAGAATACCGTTAAAAGTACCCTTCCGATAGCACGTGTTATTGCGCATTTAAGTCGCGAACTTCCATCGTGTTCTGGAAAGAAATAGAGAACTCGTGACTATTTCAAGGCCGTGTTTGTTTACTGTTTGCACCGAGAGTGTACCGAGAATCGATGTCACTGGGGTCCTTCTTCTCGGCCTGAGGTGCGGGGCAGAGAGAATCCCCAACCCAACCCGAGGGTTTAAAAGACGAGGTGGTGGGTGGTGAACGCGCACTCCGAGAGACACTCCGAGAGAAAACCATCAACTTGGCGTGGTGAACGCGCATTCATCCCCGGGCTAGCATTGCTTCTCACTGCACGCTAGTCGTCGCAATATTGTAATTCATTCAATGAATAGTTACACTCGAGTTTAATTTAATATCTATAATTTCGGTTAAGGTGAAATTCCCTGTCAGGAATTCTCCCTTATCCAGGAGCCGCTTTCCGTTCCGTCACGATCCATTCGACTAGATTACGCAGTTGTTATTGCGTCATATCTACGTCGCCACGTGTTGCTTCATGGGCGCTGTTCTCTGCCAGACCATCCGAGGAAGTCCTCAGCCGGTGCCATGCTCTCTGTGAGTAGCCTCTACTCTCAACTGATTCCAAGGAGTTTGCCACGATTGTCAACAGGCCGAAAGCCGTCCGAACCTGCCGTCGTTGTCTAGATTTCAAGTACGTTGGACACTTCAGCCGTTATTACGTCTTATTCTTCTCAGAGGTATTGTGAACTCATTTATTGTAACTTTTGCTGATTTCACTTTCCATTCTAATATGTTGATAGACCTTTCGTCTTACACGAGTCTAGTCTGTATTAATTTGAACTTGACCTCAAATTGAGAATATAAAATATCTGTTTACTTATTCGAGATGAATAATTTTTTTTATCGGATCTTCGATCCGATTTTTTTTAATATAATAAATATTATTTTTTTTAAACTATTATAAGTGTTATCAATTACTCTTCCTTTCCTGGTATTACCGCCGAGAGACAGCTTCAGAAAAAAGAGTTATCCAACGAACCTTGATTTGAAAAAGTCCTTGCTCATTTTCATATACCGCTGAGCTAACCTCGAGTCAGGACTGTTAAGAATTATAGTGTGGTATTTTGAAGTACGTAATTATTTACGTAACTTTAAAAAAATAATAAAAAGTCGTTGACAACTGCCAAAATTAGGCTAAAACTTTGTAAATATCCTAATATTGAGTCTTATAATCAGAACATGTGCATGCGCATTACTGCCTCCTCCCTTAACCCCTTCATTCCGCGATTTTTTTTACTTCCCCTCATGGGATAGAATGAAGTGGAGATATGTTCTCTCTGCCAACTCCAATAGGGACATGGCGTGATGGTGATGACGATGATTTATTTAGCACGTTAATTTTTAATGTGATTTTTAATTTTATTTATTTTACATTTGATACAGGTACAGATAAAATGAATGTTACAGGACAAAAAAATAAATATAATAACAATGGGAACAATGATACTCATGCTTAATTCTCTATTAAGGCTTAATTCTCTATTTATCCACCGAGATATAGAAGATATCGATATTGGAAAAGTTATTCAACAAGGTCATTGCGTTTGCGAGCAGTTAATACGAATATTTCTATGGCCGCCCTTTGACACGTTTAATAAATGTGTATATATCAAATCCTTCCCTGCACGGACGAATGAAACTATAATTATAAACGAATGACAAAATCCATTTCCCATGAGTGGCTTTGGATATGAATCAACGTCATGGTGACCATGGAAAACGCTATTGTAGGACTGATATTCCAGTTCTCTGGTGAGTTCATGAACTTGTGATTTAATTAAGGTTCTGGATTCACAAATCAAATTCAAATCCAAATGAGTATTCACAGTTGTATAATCTACCTTGTTTGGGTGTCATTTGGAAAACTCAGCCCCATACAGCAGAGCTCTGTCCCAAACTCTCTGAAGGCCAATGTGTTTGATAAATGTATCTAACCATTTTCTCATATGACGCAAAAACAATAGTATTTACCAGGTAGTCTCTCTATAAACTATAAGTTGCACAAATATTCATGAAAAGAGTAATTGTAATAAAAATTTAACATAAAAAGAGAACCAATGAATTCGTAGCTGAACAAAAGTGAGGCGTAGTGGTAAAAAATGCTTGATTTAAATGTAAATGGACCATATTGTATAGCGAAAGATCACAAAATTATTAAAGAATATTAGCTCGTGTTTCAATAGTCCGGAACTAACTCGGCTCGTTATGTTACACGTCCATATAGGCCCATCCAGAAAAATGTTTTGTTTTATAATGAAATGGTTGCCAATAATTATTTTTACAGCTCTTAGATACCAAGACAATCAATATGGTCATTGTATGAATTTTTATATGAACTTGACTACTTACATGAGTAAAGTGAAAAAGTTGTTCTTGCCGAGATGAATTGTATAGGTTTGCTTTGCCGTGATGGGTTCGACTTGTGCTATTTATTTTCTAATGTATAACACTGCTTACATATCAATGTTAAATTATTTTTTTTTGTTTTTTGTATAAAAAAAATCATTTGACCGTTGAAATAAAATAAAAAATAAAATTAATGTAGTAAGCGTGTGGGAGAGTAAAAAAAACATTTATTTGTCAATAATTAATACAGGCCTAAAATTTCAAAACGTCCTGCAAATCAAGTTCATAGATTGTTGACCTTTTTGGTCAAGTTGATAAGACACCTGTTTTATACCAAGAATTTTTGGATTTGATTTCAAATTGTACCCAAAGAATAAAAAAAAAAGTTCCATTATGGTTTAGTTTGTCGATAAGGTTATTTATTATGTATTTCTGCCGGCGGAAGTATGGCCAACCAATTAGACAACTAACTTAAAGGCATGCACCTATTATTGTGTCTCTTAATCAGAAAGATTAATTGATGGGACCGAAAACAATGTTATCCCTTAGCCACGCTCTCTAATATATCCACATTGCCAATGCAGATATGCTGACGAGTGCCATAAAAATTAGAGCATTATTTCACGGTTTATCTAGATATGAAAAACGTACTTTTTTTAGAGCTTAATACATTATCTTCTTTAAATTTATACATATTCTTACCCTTAAACTTAATTAATTATACCTTTGTTGTTTAAAATCGTTTTTCTGTTGTGTACATCAAATCTTCACAATCATCAAAGATTTCTGCTTTAACTTTGTGGAACTTCATTATAGAATATTCAACAAATGAATCACTTTGTTATTCCATTAATTACATTAATCCTCGCTACATGTGTTTCAAAAAGTAAAACTGGAATGACAAAATATATGTGTCAAAGTTGGAAAAGTTATGGAAGAGTAGAACTATTGCCATCACAAGGAAAATGCGTCTATTTAAGTCTCAGGTTTTCGTAATATTCATGTGTGGCGCGGAGACTTGGACTCTGAGAGCAAGCGAACGTAATATTCATGTATGGCGCGGAGACTTGGACTCTGAGAGCAAGCGAACGTAATATTCATGTATGGCGCGGAGACTTGGACTCTGAGAGCAAGCGAACGTAATATTCATGTATGGCGCGGAGACTTGGACTCTGAGAGCAAGCGAACGTAATATTCATGTATGGCGCGGAGACTTGGACTCTGAGAGCAAGCGAACGTAATATTCATGTATGGCGCGGAGACTTGGACTCTGAGAGCAAGCGAACGACGTAGAATAGATCCATTTGAAATGTGGTGACCAAGTGAGAAATGCAACAGGAATACCCTTAACAACTGCCCTTCGACCAAGGAGTGCAAGGCTGGCTGGAAAGGAGTCGTCAGAGGTTATCATGGTAGTCACGGTGCTCAGTCATGAGCTACACAATAAGATGGACATGTATTTCTACCTCCTATCCCGAGGCTCTCTTCGGGTGAAATGAAGAGGTAGAAACATATATAACAGAGATTAATGTAATTAGTGGAATAATACCCTTTTTATTGTAATTTGTTTTATCAAACACGGTTTATTCCACTTTAAGTAACGGTATAGCCCTAAGTTTTTATTGTTAAGTGTTCTTCATAATTAGTTGGATTTTATAAGCAGAATAAAATGCTTGAATTTGGATTGATAATGTGATGTATGGTCACAGCAATAAACGGAATGTTACAACACATTATATGGAATATTGTCAGTGTAGAAAGTCGAAAAATCGTGATAATCCTAGAAGGTGATAATCCTATTAGGCTCATCCTCAGCCGGTGTTCCATATCTTCCATCCCCCACCCCTATCCAGAGTCCCTCCTAAGCTGACATCTTCCCAGACTTGACACAGACGCTTAGATCTTCCTCAGGATTATATTTGTGTGAACGCTAACAAGGATTATATCCTCCCACACACCTTGTATTACATGAGAAATATTTTTCTTTCATTTTGTGGCTTGAGTTTTCTTTTCAATAAAATATTACTCGTATCACGATTTCATATCTGTCGTTATATTGTAGGAATATGAAAAAGAAATGTGAATCTAATTGGGATACATAACGAGCTTTGTAAAAAACCATGAAATTTTTTATAATTAGATACACTAATATAAGTAGCTCTAAATTATTTTGTAGTATAACATATATATAATATTTATAAAATATAAAATTATTTTTCAAGCACCCATCCCTTCTGATTTAAGGGTCACATTTCTAAGTTGTTTCTTTTTTATTTTGCTTTGTAAGCAAATTCCTGGAATATCATATTAAGGTTTCACATGTATGTTATTTGAATTCTATAAAGCTCATGATATAATGTTTGAAGATGATTCTTCAAATTTGGAAAAGAAAGGAATTGTAGCTGAATTATTTTCAGCTAAAATTGTGCTGAAAATTTGTTATTTTGTTTGAATACTTGTCAAATCGAGATCAAGGAAATTAATAACGTTTAATACTAAAATTGGAATTGAGATTTTGCTCATAATGCTGTTTAATTTTTTTTAATGAGAATTGTTTTTGAAAGACCTCTCAGATCATTTTTGAGGTTACAAGTATTTCTGTAAACCCTCAAAGTTGCGAGTTTTGTAAGTAATTTTTAAGATATTCCAGTTAAGGGTATCTCAAGAATGCTTAAGAGTTATATAAAACTCTCAGAGAAAAGTTAAAGATTGCAGTTTTTGTAAAGTATAATTTGTATCAAGTATAGTATTTTTCTGATTGCATTGGACGTGTTTCAGGTGAGATTGCATCAACGCGTAGCGTCAAAATATTGACTCGATTAACTTTATATATTTAAGGGTATTATTCTTATTCCGGTAGCGACACACTGAAGTTTAAAAAAGATATGAATAATACATCATTTTATATATTTAAGGGTATTTATTCTTATTCCAGTAGCGACACACTGAAGTTTAAAAAGGATATGAATAATACATTATTTTATATATTTAAGGGTATTATTCTTATTCCGGTAGCGACACACTGAAGTTTAAAAAGGATATGAATAATACATCATTTTATATATTTAAGGGTATTATTCTTATTCCGGTAGCGACACACTGAAGTTTAAAAAGGATATGAATATTTAGCGTGTGTCCTAGTAGGACGTGCTGATGATGTTGATGTTGACATCGCTATATTCGTTTTAGTCGAATTCTGTGTTCCTCTTCGTTCGGGGTCATCAATTTAGCGGGATGCTTAATTTGATACGTCGTGATGATTTTGATTTGTTTTGTATTTAAAATAAAATACGTCGATTCAGGAATGCGAAAAAGTGAGAGTGAATAATCAATAAATAGTAAACAGAAATGAATGGTCAAGCGAATAATAACAAGTGCTCTTTATTCATCGATAAGTAGGTATATATAGAATTTCAGAACGGGGCGCGTGAATGCGTCCGCCGTATATCTTGATCTCACTCCTGCGCGTGCTGAGGTGGTCGCAAGCGCTGCGGATAATACAGTGGGTAGAATATTTATTGTCGAAACGGCGAGACGGCGTGATATGTTCTCTGTCTACCGTGGAATGCGATGTAAATATTATTTTCGTGTAAACAGTATTGACGTTCTGGTATGTGACATTTGTACATATCCAGAGGTTGATTCATCGGTCGTTGACCCTGCATGTTGACAATATTTTAGGGACGTGGGTATTCCCTACAAATAATACATCATTTTATATATTTAAGGGTATTATTCTTATTCCGGTAGCGACACACTGAAGTTTAAAAAGGATATGAATAATACATCATTTTATATATTTAAGGGTATTATTCTTATTCCGGTAGCGACACACTGAAGTTAAAAAAGGATATGAATAATACATCATTTTAAATCAGATGACACAAAAATAAGAAATGTAAAGAGGTCCATTAAAACTATTTAGTACTCGTGTCTTTGCAAAATGGTAATGCACTTATTCGTGTATTGCACCTTGTAATGCACTAAATTCGATTAGCAAATTAATTATAGGTATCAAGTCCAATATCCATTAGATCAGCGGTTAGCAAATATTTTTTGTCAAGGACCGTATAGTAAATATTTTAGGCTCTGTGGGTCAAGAATGGGTTCCATTTGGCTCTTCTTATCTTGTTTTGATAGTGACATGATTGATATGCACGAGTAATATTTTTTTTAAAACAATCTTGATTTATTTATAATAATCACGGGTAATGCAAAGTGAACAAAATGTCGCAAAACAGCGATACACGTGGCACTAGAAACGCTGCCGAATTATAACCAGAGATAATACATGTGAATGGTTGAAGTAAAATAGGCACTAAGTACCAAAAAAAAAAAACTAAGTATGCAGTTTCGTTCTATATGTCATATAGAATGAAACTGCATATTTAGTTTTTTTTTTGGTACTTACTGCCTATTTTACTTCAACCATTCATGTTATAACAACGTGGCGTTACAGCAGAGGCCACGGAATGCGAAGCTATGGGAGCGCCACACAAGCTCGTATCTCGCAACTTTTCAACTTGGCGGACGGCCGTCCCATTATAGCACGTACCTGGAAATTTTAAAGAATTCGAAATTGTAAAATCCATTTTAGCTCGCGGACCTTACAAAAAGAGGGGTCAGGCCGTAGTTTGCCGACCCCTACATTAGATCATTAGTATTGGCAGTGTTGTGATAAATGTTCATGAATTCATTCTCATGGTACTCACAACACATCTTAATTGGGGATACATCTTAAATAGTGTTGCCGGAAGACAATATTGTCTTTGCCCCCATAAATCGAATCTTCGGGCTTAGAATCACTGGAGTAGGCACATTTCGCAATTCGTCATCGTACTTGATAGCAATACTATCGCACGTTGAGTGTCAACAAAACTCGTACACGCCTAACTCATGCGAGTATCGTTATACGACAAATTCATTAATAAGATTAGAATTATAAAAGGTATGTGAAGTTTTGTGAAGACTTAGAAAAACGTGGCATAATCAAATTCTGAAAAAGGGAAGAGTGATAAGTTTTTTTAACAGGAACGTGTGCATGACGAGGTGCATGGATGTGGTAGAAGAAAAATATGTGTGCCGAGATAGAATTAATTGGCAAACCTGTTTTCATTGCCCACTCCAATAAGGACATGGCGTGATGCTGATGATGATGAGAATCTTTTATTTTGAAGTATCATCAGGAATCCAATCCAAAATCGGGTAAGACAATTGATGGAAAATAGGTCACCTATTTAGATTCAAACAACATACCTGTGTCACAAAGGAGACTGAAGTCGAAAGCGGTGAGGTTATGCAGCGCGCAATTCTTGGGTACGGGTGGGGCCGGCGCGTCCAGCGGAAGGGCGCAGGGTGCCTGCTGCCGCCCCACCCTGTTGCTGGCCCAGCAGAGTGCCTCTCCTTGACTCTCCAAACCAGGGCCACTCACGTAGCGCAGTTTCGAGCTGCTGTCAGACCAAGAATACTGCTCCTGGAAAATATACAAAACATATTTATTTCGAGATATGGACCTCTTTGAAAATACTTCTTCATTCTTCTGTTTTAGCTTCACTGCATCCATTATTATATTCTCGATATCTCTTTGATGTCATGTATTCGTACCTCGGAAAGACGCTCAATTTACCTGAATGTAAATTGCAACATTTATTTGAACAGTCTCTTCATTCAACTAGTATTGATGTTGTGTAATTTCTTAATACTAAATAATTTATTTCTGTATCTGGATCAACTATGACATACGAGTATGTTTTCAGTAGGAGGCAACGTCAATCCTCTTATAATTCGCACCAATTAGGGATCAAAGACAATATTGTCTCCCGATAACACTATTTAAAATGTATGCCTCACTAATTAAGATATTTTGTGAATACCATCGAATGAATTCATGAACATTAATCACAACACTACTAATACTAACGATAAATGCCGGGGTCGGCAAACTACGTCCCGCCTCTTTTTATAAGGCTCGCGAGCTAAAAATGGATGTTACAATATAATTTCAAATTCTTTAAAATTTCAAAGTACGTGCTATAACGAAACGGCCGACCAACAAAAAGTTGAGGAGTTGCGAGATACGAGCTAATGTGACGCTCCTATAGCTGTGACGCCACGTAGTTATAACATGTATTATCTCAGGTTATAATTCGGACGGTTTCCAGTGCCACGTGTATCGCTCTTTTGCGATACTTTGTTCATGTTCATGTTTTATTACCCGTGATTATTGTAAATAAATCAAGATTGTTTAAAAAAATATTACCCATGCATATCAATCATGTCACTGTCAAAACAAGATAAGAAGAGAAAAGTGGAACCCACTCTTGGTTCACAGAGCCTAAAATACTTAATTAATTAACAACTCAAAGCCGAATTCATAATCCGATCTTAAAAAAATAATATTAAATTTTAACTCTTTTTTTACTACAGAAATTATTATTCAAAGCTAAATTTCGTACAAATTTATCGTTGCTTCCTTACATTAGGGAGTCACGTGGTATCATTACTTCCCCTTAAAGTTTGGGGTGTATGATGTTCGACTCTGAATACAAATTACGAAATTTTAAGGTGAGAAATTAGTATTTGGGTTGGACTATGAATCGAGCTTAATATTTTCGAACTTAGCTGAAACCTCAATTAAATCGACAAAAGGAACTGATTTAACGTGACATACAGTCTGTCAAGAAAGAGTAGAAATTAATAAAATTGGAACTAAAAAAAATATAGCTTGGCAACACCAACATTAGCTGTCATGTCACATTTATCTAGTATGATTGGTTTATGTTTTTTAAATAATTATAAAAAATCTTTAGAGTTTAGAAATCATTCACATATATTTCGAGTTGATTTTTGTTTAAAAGTTATCATTTCTGAGGTTATGTTTACGTTTACATAGTTTGACAGCTGCTTGGACAAATGGTATAACCCATATTTTTGAAAAGTTTTATGAGATTTATATTTTCATCATAAAAGTTATATTACGAACATAAAGGTTATGTTACCATAATATATCACGAATATGTCGTGTTATTTAATGGATCATTTTGTAAATGTTATTTAATACATTATTATTTATATTAGCATTAATGCTTTTTTTATTTACAGGTAAATAAAAAAGCACGGTTCGACAATGTATTAAAGAAGACGAAGAAAATGGGGGAAAATTCACAACTCCAAGCAAAAAAGGAAGGGTCGCCCTAAAAAAGAATTGGACGATATCAATATCTGTGCCATTCGCCAACAGATTCGAAACATAAAACAACTTTCAAAATTTATTTGAAATTTTCCTTAATTAGCTTAAGCAAAATGATTTTGCTAACTCAGAAATTCAACGGAATATAGTGAAATACCATTTATACTTTTTTTATATTAAATTTTATATTATAGGTAAGTTCATCAAAACGGCTAGTGTTAATTTTTTCCGACAATTTTTTTTTGTGGATTAGTGCATTTTTGCATTCAGCTATATACAACTACGGTGCTGCCAACCAGGCGATCGCAGCACCCTCATTTATTTTCAACTCTTTTTTGACAGATTGTACCTTCACTATGCTTTTATCGATCAAAAAAGCTATGCCACTGTCTATTAGATTCTTTTGCAATAATAATTCACGTTTTATTACGAAATTCATTAAAGCACACAAAGAGAGTTATGGTAGATTTTTTTAAGTATTTGGAAATAATAACCAGGTTCTTAGTAGAAAGGAGTTTACTTCCAACTATAAATTTTCAGAGTTTATTAGCACCTTGAAGTTCCTTTCATATTTTAGTATTGTAAACTGAGGAACAAATAATATTTCAGCACTTATTTTCTACAACATATTTTGAAATCAATTACAACAACATAGAGATAAGTACGGACTTGGAAGCTTTGATTAAAGCAAGTTGGTCGAGATGGCTGGAATACTAGGGACGAACACATTGGACAATAAAACATAACAATTCACGAGAAATAAAAACAAATAGATGACGGTGTGTCAAGTTAGATTATAGGGTTGGTAACTTCCCTGCAGTTTTAGAACGTTATATCAACGATCAAGTTGTAATGTTTAGAACCTTAAACGTGTTATTGATGAATGTGAACTTAATGCTGATGTGTTAAGTAAGCTAAATAAGGGCACTCTGAGATGGTTTGTGCATGTGTTATGAATAAGTGATTGAATGAAGAAAGACTAACAAAACCAATATTTAGTGCAAATACGAGTAGAAGGCGTGGTAGAAGACGACCAAGGAGGAGAATGGTGGAGTCAAAGAAACCGTCGGAGTTGTATGAGAAGGTATATGGATGTAGAATACGCGATAACTTAAACAATTAATTATTCCATTTTACTGGGTTCGCACGTGTACAAAGCTCACTTACAAACTTCTCGCTTTTTTAATTTTGGATTAGAAAATTTTATTCACATAATGCACGAGTATATAAAGTTTTTTCTCTTCGTTTGTGTTAAGTGGAATTTATTTGGGGAATTTAAGTATTAAATTTAAGTATTTAATATATTAACTTCTTTATCAAAGTATTAAAGAATTCGGAACCTAAACGCTGTCGAGGGCGCCGTTGTTGCTTTACGCTACTGATGACGATAATTTCATTGGTCATGATAATTCCTCGCTACGCTACTGATGACGATAATTTCATTGGTCATGATAATTAAAAACCACAAGACAATTACTAAAGACTTTTGAATTTCGGATACATCTGAAGACCCAGATTTTCATAGCGGGATGAGGGGCCTAAAAATCTAGAGCGTTATCCAATGCACCGAGTTTATGAACGATAGAGGAACGTTAAGAAAAGTTGTTATGGCCGACATCAATTAGTAATTTGAAAACATTCAGAAAGTTTTCAAAGTTACACCAGAACAAAAATTGCTTTAATTCTTCATAAGAATGTAAATTGTGAAAGAAGATAACCCTCCGACTGACGAACTTCGTAGCTTTAAGGTAGAACGCTTGACGGATTTTTAGGACTATTCCCGATGGAACCAAAAAAAGCCTCCGTTTGGGGTTTTTTATAAGGTCTTTCATCACCTTTATGGTTGGTAACAAAGAAATTACCATACGGTAATAAGCCGGCATGGCTATACAGTATACAATGGAAATAATATACATACATAATACACAACAAAGAAGGAGAATTTAAAAGTGCGAAAAAAGTAGAAAATACGTAGGTGCGAAGGAAACAAAGAGAGAAAGATAACGTAAAATTACATGGAAAACTAACGTCAATGATTTATTTCTAAATGATAATGGAAATATTACAAAGCAGCATTATATGAACGCATTTCTGCAAAAATGATCCAACCCACTTTCATTCTATATTGAAATATTTGAGGAAACAACAGTGCATTGTATGAGCTTGCATGGAATGAAAAATTTTCTAACCGAAATTTCAATAACTACAAAATATGTTATAAATTTAACTTGATTGATATTTTGCACACGAAGGATATTTTAAATATAACATATGATTTGGAATAGATACAAAATATACTTTGAGTATGTTGCTAAAAAGAACAACGAAGGTCTTGAGAAGTTGGTTATCACGGGTACGGTTGAGGGAAAACGAACAAGAGGGAGTTAACAATTAACAGAATCCACTTAAAATTCTGCATTCGACATGACTCAGGACCGGGAGGGATGGAGACAAATGGTCCATCAGAAGTTCTAGACTTAGCAGAGGACCACGACACTCAGCATTGAACTGGTCATGAAGAAGGAAGAAATAAACCAATACCAAAACTGTTGGTCGAACGGTTAATATTCACGCTATGCAAGCGGGCGCCCCAGGTTCGATTCCTGGCGGATTAACTTCTGGACTGGTTTTACTCTTAGACCGTTTTACATCATCAATACTGTTTTTTTATGTTTATCAACAATTTTAAAGTTATGCTAAGCAACGTAAAAGTAGTGCTAGTTAAAAAAAACGAACGTCTAACGAATGACTGCAG
Organism: Odontocerum albicorne; assembly: GCA_949825065.1. Classification (NCBI taxonomy): domain Eukaryota; kingdom Metazoa; phylum Arthropoda; class Insecta; order Trichoptera; family Odontoceridae; genus Odontocerum; species Odontocerum albicorne. The sequence goes on along the minus strand of OX463853.1, from coordinate 25,691,507 downwards.
CAGGTAAAACCGATCATTATGGAACTTCAATCTCCTTGCCAGTTAATTTGAGGGTTGAATCTTTTTTGCATTATCCGTTCATTTAACATTCAACAATTTTTGGTATTCCAAAATCATTTTAGTTAAATGCTGTTCATTTAAGCGGGAATAACAAAAGGTATCAAGTAACTAGTTTATGCAGCATCGTAAATAATCCCCTAATTCACTAAATAGCTTATAGATAATGCATAATAACAATAGATTCCAGATAATGGAAAATTAATTATATTTCAGATGCTATAAAGATTAGCGTCAATATATAGCCTGGCTGGAAGTCATCAATTACGTGGTTCAGGAAATGGACACCCATCAAAATATCGTGTTATCATGACATTGGAAAAAAAATTAAGGGGCATCAGGCATTTCGATTTATTTAACCGAAAGTTGTTACTAAAATCGTTATTTAGTAAACCAATGAAAATAAGAATTATATTAATGCATGCTAAAAATTATATTATTTTCGACACCGTTTATATTTTGTGTACATAGATATCACAAAGTCAAGTCTAAGTTTTCCTTCGATTTTTAACGTATAGAAGTGAAACGTGAACTTGGCAGAAGAGGATGAAAGTAAGATTTATGCTGTAAAGATGCGTGCACTAAGAAAAAAATGTGAAGTGTCAATGTATGGAAGAAGGCAGAATGAAGACATAAAAAATGAGAACATAAATAAACGGGATGTTTTAAGTAAGATAAAAAAATGAGTTTTAAGTATGCTTTGAACATGTGGAGTGAATGAATGATTAAAAGAGTATACAATTAGAAGTGCCAACTATGCGTGAAAGAGGTACATAGAGGAAAACGTAGAGGGATTAAGAGGAGCGGACTTTGAAAAAAGGTGAAGTGATATGTATGAATAATAGAAGATTGTATATGAATGTGGAGGAAGCGAAAGTTGTGTCCTTAGATATATATTTTTAGAGCTTTCTTCTTTCTGTCTATATGGTGGGATGATATGTATGTAAATACACACACATTTATAATTATGCCGAATCCTTTCCGAGGTTGTTAGAGATAATACATTGGAAATGAAACACGTAGCACAACTGTTTTGAAATGAAATAATTTTTCTATCGCTGTTTGAAACATACCAATGACGGACAGGGTCAGTCTTATTCTAGTTGGTAACTGGTTTCAGAGACCCACAGCAAGGACAGGAAAGGACTACATAAAAAGGAGTGGTAAATTGGGAAGCCCAATATACAATTTCTATTTGACCGTAGCGCGAAACCATAGGGAAGATGCTGAATAGTTTTTTCTAGTTGGTTGGAAAAAGTGCCAAATGGCACTAAGCTTGAAGATTTCTCAAGAGTATGATATAATTGGGTTGTCCGGAAAGTCATCACGTATTTTTAGGTCAAATTCGAATGCAACATTGCACCAAATTCAAATGCAGCATTGCACCGAATGCTCGTGGACGGTGGTTTTCGGTATTTTCAGTATCTTTGATATCTGCCGTGTCGTAGAACGTAGGTCATTCTCGATCTAAGTTTTCATTTGGTCGTCATCAGTGGTAATCGGCCTTCCAGAGCAGACACCGTCACATTAGATACACTAGATTGCTTACTGCATCGTCGCCATACACCGTTCATATATTTTTTTGGTTTGTGTCACATTTTTTTCTTAAAAAGTATCAAGCAATGAAAAAACCACTAATTTAGTTATTTCATAGAAATTACACCAAAAAAAACCATTCAAGATATTTGAGTTGACAATCACGGAAAAAATGTCCGAAACTATTAATTTTCATAATAATATACATTCAGCATGTTTGGAATGAAGTTAGCAAAGGAAATGTTGTTCTAATGACATCTATCCGAGAAATAAAAAAAACTACTTCCTGGACAACCTATTAGCTGGTTGGAAAAAAGGCATTAGCTTGCCAGGCTGCATTATTTAGCAAGTAAATAACGAGTCACGTAGAAAGTAAAAATACACTAATATATCTCTTTACGTTAGTTCTTTTGATAAAATTTTCCGTATATTTTCGATTTACGGTTTTTATCTTACGGTTTGAAGAACATTAAAATTTGCAGTTTGTACAGTAAAAGAAGACGAGAAGGAGGTAAGTAAATGGAAAATAATTGCCTCTATGGATTGCTCTAGCAATTTATAAGAAAATCTTGAGTCTTTAAAAGGATCCAAGATTTTGAATGTTTTGATGAATCCAGCGGGAATTGTTAAATAATTGCCCTATTCTTTTGGGAAAACTCACATTAAACTTTGATTAGTCGTAAACATTTGTTTTGTTTGAAAACATATTTTTTAACAATTTCGCAAATTATAATATTTTTGACTTTTCCCTTTCTCCACATATAACACACCTTTATTATTTTATAACACTTGCGTTGTATACAGTACAATCTGACGGCCTTATTACCATGTGGTAACTTTCTTCAATCAATCAGAAATATTTGAACAAGGCCTTAAGTGAAAACCAGAGAGAATTCACTTAAAAAGAAATGGGTACCAATGAGAATGGAACTCGCAGCCTCAAGGTTGGGAGACAGGCATTTTACATATTTCATAAGTTTTATATTGTATTATATTAGATTTCTGTTGTACACAATACAAAATGGCGGGCTTATTGACATATAACAATTACAAATAACCTAAAATAAATTTATTATGTGTTACTTAGAAAATCAGATAGGGTAATATTTTATTACTTTTGGGTACATTCAGGATTCGAATCCTCCACGTTGGTAATCAGTCAAATCCACAGAGGTTTACAAACTAGTTTACAGATGTATATCTAAGGAATAAATAATTCGATTTACGGTAATTTTCCAGCAATACACTTCTTCCTTTAAGCGAGGTTATGGTGTAGTAAAAATTTATAGGGGAGCTTTGTATGCAGTACTTGACCCAAGAAGACCAATAGGGATTATTAATTTTTATCAAGAAAAACGGGAGAGGGAATGTACGCCATCCTTAACAGTTCTTTTTTCGTCCAACAATACGAATCTTGTCTTGTTTTGAAACGTGAAATGTTTTATAAAATATCTCTTAACGTTATCGTACAGTTAAAGGTTTTATTGTAAAGAAACAAATCTGTTTCGAGTACGAGTTGTCAATATTTCGGCCAATATACGGAAGTCATAAATTGTGTCCCAACTGTAGCCGATTCGGTCCCATAAAATATTTAAAAAAATATTTTATATCTTTAAATGTCATATTGGAAAAAGATCTGTAAGTTATGACTTAGAGTACAGTTCAGAAGAAACGTTTTATGAATTTATTTTAGAAAGCCATTAAATTGAATACAAATAATCGCTTTGTCGCGTGCTCAATGCTGTGTGCAAAGCGTTGGGATCCTTGATTCTTTCTGGAACTTGGTGCCCCACTATGTCCATCTTTCCTAGTCGAGCGTTAAGAGAGGACCTTGTTAAATCCTTTATTTGGTCCGTTTATCTTATAGGAAACCTGCCTCTTGCTCGTTTACCCTCAACTATTCCTGTGATCAAGAGCTTCTTCAGACTTTTATTTGAAGAAACTGGTGATGACGGGGCCTTCAGATTTTTTCTGGCAACATGCCCAAAATATGTAAGGAGTCTATTCATGCATGTTGTCAAAAATCCTTTGGTAAGCTCTAATAATTGTATAATTTAGGCTTTGGTGCGTATTGCGATCCATGAGATACAGATCAGCCGACCCCAATACCTCAACAAAAAAGCAGTTTAAAAATAAATCGAACTCAGGATGTGAACCAACAATGTTAGTACACTAACTATCAGATCACTGACGCCAAATTTCAAGGACAGGAAGACAAATAAATAATTGGATCTAACATTTTAAGCATATTTGGAAATTGATACTTAAAAAATATTCAATGTACTCGTATGCGTTTTGAGATATTTTGGAAAGCATAACTAGATGTCAAGTTTCTAAAAATATGCGTTGAGGTTTTCTCAACAAGTCTCACCAGAGACATCATTACCAGTTCCAATAGTCTGTGGAATAATATACTTGTTATTGATTATTGACATTCTGGTTTTCATATTTTACTTTGAAAACTATGAATGATTATACTTTAGTAACGTCTTATGTTATGTTTGGTACTTTCGCAACATCTTATGCGTACCATAAATTCAAAACATTAATATTTTAATTATCAAAATGGACCATGCATTGTAATAAATAAATAAACGATACTTGTTCCACCTTAATTTATTTAGAGGCGCTTTTGAGCTGCGATTTATAAATTCAAACACACCGCACTTTCGATGCGGTATTTTATGAAGATACACCGCAATGAAAGTTGTTTATTTATTATAATCAATCTATAAAATTTTAAGTGTTGTGATTTATGACTCGTAAAATACTTAGAGACATATATATGAATAAGAAATACAGATATGAGAAGAATTTGTGAAACCGAAGATATCGTAAGATGGGGAAGACATAGAAAACTAATTGACGGGCTCACGTTTAAGGAATAAATGAGATCCGGATTCCCCGTAAAGTTTTTAATTGTTACCCCATGGAAAAACGATAGAAAGTATAGCCACAAAGTATGGAATGAGAGCTGGTAATGGATAAAGAAGACAACACAGATCTGGAATCTACAGTAAGAGGAATAAATATTATATCGCTTTTTATATAATTGTACTAAATAATTTTTAATAAAAACATATTAAAGGTCCTAAATTTCACGATGTGATCATTGATATCAATTATTAAAAAAAATATAGGCAGACAACCCTACGATCTTGACACACCGTCAAAAATATATATGCAAGCTCTATCGTACCGCGGGCATGCGACGGTCAGCTCATGATCGATTCAAAGGCAGCTCGAGAGTAGCTCCCGGTGTGACTGTGGTCAAGTAGGAAAATATGTCTAAATGGCTTGATATTTTAAGACATTTAGGTATGGTTATTCGATATTAATAATAATAATCACCATTCTGTCGTGTAGCTCATGACTGATCATCGTGACTCCCATAACAGCCTCTGACAACCCTCTTCATCCATTCCTCCACTCCGCGGCTCGAAGGGCAGTTGTTAAGGGTAGATCAGTTGCGTCTCTCACTAGGTCAGTACAACGCATTGGGATTCTTCCTCTTGTGCGTCATTCTTTCACGTCTCCAGTAACGAAAAACTTCTGCAAACTGTTTCCTTAGCAACGAGCAATGTGCCGGAAGAATCAGAGAACTTGTCGACAATCTGTCGGTGATTCTCAGTTCCTCAAGAATGGAGGCGTTGTGGGAAATAGTGAATGGAGATGCGAGAATGGAGGGGAATAATAATAAAAAGCCAATGTCCTGCTAGAAACACACGAGACCTCTTACAATTCTAATTTGACAGTAGCAATTTGCACCGACAGTTGCACGTCGTAATTCATCAGTATTAAGAATGCAACAATTGTGTAACTGGACATGGAGTTTGGTGGATGTTTCTAATGCAGATGTTGTTGAGTTCAAGACGGTCATTCACCAGCATTTCCTCAACCTAACTGGGAAACGAATTTTTCCATTTTATCTTAACTATTACCTTTTTTTTGTTATGATTTGCCTTATAATGCCGTGTTATCGTCGTCCTTAAGAGATTTTATTTTTCCTACTCAATTGTACTGTTTATTGAATTGAATTGATTGTATTGACAATTTTTTCACTTCTTGTGTTATTTTATACATTGGTTCTGTTAGATTTTGTTTTATAATTTTTACTTTAATATGTAAAGGCCACTTAAGTATCGTTAATTATTACTTTAATATGTAAAGACCACTTAAGTATCGTTAATTATAACTTTAATATGTAAAGGCCACTGAAGTATCGTTAATTATTACTTTGATATGTCAAGGCCACTTAAGTATCGTTAATTATTATTTTAATATGTAAAAACCACCTAAGTATCGTTAATTATTACTTTAATATGTAAAGGCCACTTAAGTATCGTTAATTATTACTTTAATATGTAAAGGCCACTTAAGTATCGTTAATTATTACTTTAATATGTAAAGGCCACTTAAGTATCGTTAATTATTACTTTAATATGTAAAGGCCACTTAAGTATCGTTAATTTTATTAATAAATAAATTATAAGGTACTTTCTTGTGTCTACATTCTGAAAAGTTTTATGGCAACCGTAGCTGTATCACCGACTAAAGTATGAACTAATTATAGGTTAGCCAATTAATCTAATAACTCGAGTATCGAATAACGAAATACTTCCGCTGCTGGAGTCATATATCATACGTTATACACAAATATACACTTGAACAACAAAACATTTCCACCGGTTAGAATTAATCTGAAACACAGAAGAATGTTCAATAGAAATAATAACGACAAAACCGTCTGGTGTTGCTGCAGTTCGCTTATTGTTTGCCAACAAACAAACTTCGCCAGTTAGTGGTTAGCTGGTCGTGATTACGGTTTGCAGGACCGGCGCTGATATATCGATGGTTTGGTGTACAGATGTCGTGTGTAAATGCCAGTGGTCAAATAAAACGAAATACGAAAGTAATAATAAAAAAACTGGTAGCATATTAAAAAGCTCAAAAAGAGGGTTCATATATCATTACGTCAAGTTTTGATTATCTTTAATTATTTCAAGTTGAAAAATCTATAATAATTTTCATTCCATAAATTGACAAATATAATGTATACTACTAAAACTCCTTGAATTTTCATTTATTTATTTTACACATGACAAGAACTATACATAATTTGCGAACAACCAACAGGTAATTTAATGTGGACACACAATTTTAATGGATCTGGGTTTGTTGCCTTTCATTTGTCGTGTCCCTAGTAAACTAGGTTTTTGTCTGTATCTCACTGAGGACATAAAGCATGAAAAATAAATCGATACGTCTTTCCGATTTTCGATTATATAAAACCCCGTTGCACATTCTTACCAACCTGACAAACAGTGACACTCAATTACATATGAATACATCACGCGAATCAACACCCTCACACTTCATCACTCCAGACAGACCAAAACGTTCATCCCACAATATACCGCACATAATCCTAAAAAAACGTAATAAAAACACCACACTCAAGAGCTCATACAAACCTTTGCTTTGCTATGAAGTGTATACTTAAGGGGTTAATTCACGTATTGGGGATACCGCCTGGTAGCTGGTCAGGAGCTGCAATTCTTAACTTCCAGAAAAGGCTCGGTGAATTGGACATCCAAACTACACTATAACATATACCGATACATAGGAAGGCTCGCAGTATCATCCTGATATGGGAGAATGTGGACCGTTTTGGATGGAGGCGTTTATTTGACATTCCTGAGTTCCTGATAGAACATTGATGTGATTTTTTAATTTAGGGTCACACTTTCAGTATTTATTTGACTACATACGTTGTAACGTTCTTTTTTAACTCGATTACCACTGCCCAAAATAAGTTTTAAAGTCATATTATAGATATGAAGTTATCTTTTTACACATACACGTACAATCCCACCATCATCCTGACGGAGTAGGCAGAGAGTATAGAGCGCCAGATCTTTCTATCTCGACACACCTCACATCTTCTACATCCATACACTTTCTCATAGAACTCTAACGATTTCTTTGACTTTTTTCCTTTTTTTTAAATATCATTTATTTTATCTAAACATTCTTTTCTTGGTCTTCCTCCACCATGATTTTCACTCAAATTTGCATGAACTATTTTGACAGTCTTTTTTCATTAATTTATTTATTTGTTCTAAATGCCCAAACCATCTCAGTGGACTCTTCTTCATCTTACTCAACACATCAGCCTTAAGTTCACACTCATCCCTTATCACTTCATTCTGTATTCTATCATACATTGCCACTCCATGTACTCGTCTCAGTGCACTCATTTCTACATCATTTATTCGGCTCCTATCAGTCTCAGTCTTTTTTCACGTCCACGTTTCACTCACAAACATCAAAGTTGACATTAAAATACTGTTATAAACTATCATCTTAGCAGATTTCGATACTCTCCGGTTTTAGAATACGTGTTTGAGTAACCCATTGACTTTATTTCTTATCGCTGCACGCAGTTCTATTATATTTATTAAAATTAATCTTATATTGGGGGTACCAAAACTCATCCGTAGGAGGCAATACCCCAGGTGACGGCCCTGTTATCCTGAGTTGGCTCTGATGCTCGTGTAGTTATTGTTTCCTAGCTTTACAAACTTTCGTTCAAGTTTTTTCTCTATTTTTGTCGATTTTCCTTTTAGTTTCATCGATGGTTTGTTTTACGAGTGAATTACATATAGCTAGAGCAACGTTCCTTGAACTGTTGTAGTTTGATAAACGTGTGCATTGCTCGTACACATACACACATGTCCCTGTTGAGCGAAATGTTCCTTCATATTCCAAGTTTTGTGAACATTGAATTTTTGTTTTAATATTTTATAACTTGCATTTTTTTTAAATAAAACATGTCCTAATATAGGATTGCATTTTTTTTTCAGATGCTTCGAGTTTCGTTGATGAAATATATAAATATAAAAATAACATCTTAGGTATATTTTTATGAACTTAACACAGCATTACTATGTGATGAGTATAAGTCATACAAATAATGATTGATACCCCTGTTGCAATAATATTAAAAAATAAAATTGACATGTTGCGTTTAGAGATTGTAATAATAAAATGACAATTTAGATATCGCTTTTTAGACAAACACTCTCAAGGATGCTCCAAATCAGGATTCGTGGCAGATTATAAACATTAAAAAAAAAATTATATGAATACATAAGTTAAGTGTAAGGATATAAAGTAGTGAATGCCATCATTCGACGAGATATTTCCTTAGTTAAGTGTAAGGATATATATTAGTGAATGCGATCATTCGACGAGGTATTTCCTTAGTTAAGTGTAAGGATATAAAGTAGTGAATGCGATCATTCGACGAGGTATTTCCTTAGTTAAGTGTAAGGACATAAAGTAGTGAATGCGATCATTCGACGAGGTATTTCCTTAGTTAAGTGTAAGGATATAAAGTAGTGAATGCGATCATTCGACGAGGTATTTCCTTAGTTAACTGTAAGGATATAAAGTCGTGAATGCGATCATTCGACGAGGTATTTCCTTAGTTAAGTGTAACAATATAAAGTAGTGAATGCGATCATTCGACGAGGTATTTCCTTAGTTAAGTGTAAGGATATAAAGTAGTTAAAGCGATCATTCGACGAGGTGTTTTCTCGCGTATAAAACTGCAGAAAATGTAAACGTATTTGAGCACGTGGAATGAATGAATGAAGAAATATTAACATAACAAATATACAGTGCAAATGTGATTGAAATACGTGGTAGAAGAAGACCAATGAAAGTTTATTGTTGATTCAAGTGTATGACATTTTGAAAGAAGGAAAGTAATAAATAAGATAAACAGCAAGAGCTGTGTGAGACGGTGTATGGATGTGGAAGATGTGATATATGTGTGTCAAGATATGAAAGTCTGGCTGTCTGTTCTACGAGTATGTGCCTACCCTCGTAGGAAAACGGTGCGATGTTGTGTATATCATATACGAGTATGTAAAAGTAAATTGTTCTGTATTTTTTGATGTGGCATCCAAATAAAAAAAAATATCGCTGCCAAGTAGGGAAATAAAAATGACTGCATAAGCGCAATTTTCACTACAATGCACATACGAGTATATAGTATATGCATTGAAAGATCGCAACATTTAATAAATTCAAGAAGTCCAACGAAAACTCTTCGGTTGATAGCTTTGATGTGTTCGCATAACATGAAATTGATTAACGAAATTATTTTCAAACTGTTGTTTTTTGGAACAGTGACAAGTATTATAGAATCATTGTTGGGTTTTAGAACAAATTGAGGACTTGTTAGTATTAGGTGTTAACATAAGTTGTGTCCGTTTTTTCCAATTAAAAAATGAGCTCCAAAAGTAAAACAAAATGGTAAATGTTATGCGTCATTCGAAAGAAAATTTTCTGCTCTACAATATATTGTGCTTGCTTTTGCGTTATATATATTATTTTATTTGATTACAAGCTTTCAAAATGGAATGTCAAGTAGACGAAAGTGAGCATTTTCGACACCTCCTTCTGTTCGCGTTCAATCGAAAGAATAAAGCTGCCAAAGCTGCTCGCGATATTTGCGAAGTGTACGGTGAAGATGCTATGAATGAAACGATAGCTTGTCGATGGTTTTTGCGTTTCAAAGACGGTAATTTCGACCTGAAAGACATGGAGCGTTCTGGACGACCAGTGGACTTCGATGAAGACCGCTTAAACCATATTATTCATGAAGATTCCCATCAAACATTTTTCATCACCATTTTTTGTTTTTGTTCACCATTTTTCATCACCAGTAGCGGTATACAGTCATGTGTTTACAATTCATCTGCTCATCCAATTCTACTGTGGTTCTTCACCGTACACTTCGCAAATATTGCGAGCAGCTTTGGCAGCTTTATTCCCTCGATTGAACGCGAACAGAAGGAAGTGTCGAAAATGCTCACTTTCGTCTACTTGACATTCCATTTTGAAGGCTTGTAATCAAATAATATAATATATGTAACGTAAAAAAAAACATAATATCTTGTAGAGCAGAAAATTTTCTTTCGAATGACGTATAACATTTACCATTTTGTTTAACTTTTGGGGCTCATTTTTAAATTGGAAAAAAACGGACACAACTTATGTTAACACCCAATATATTGGGTGTAATTATTTGAGATCTTTTGATCATCGTTTTTGAGATCTTTGGATCTTCGGCTTTGAGATCTCAACAAAAGGTAGACCTTAGGATTTACCTTTTTTCAAGTATAAATATTTAGCATTTATCAATAAAGATATTTTCTGGAAAAACAACAATGAAGAAATCTTAAGTAAAAATAAAATCACTGAAATGTGAAAATATTCTATACATCAAACTTAAATTTAAGTGACAGGCCTGTATCACTTTATAAAAATATTGTCAAACTGTGCTTGCCAAACTGTTTCGATTTACAAAAGCATACATACATTTATACTACTTGTATATGGAAATAATTTTTTTTTTAAATCCGTCACCATTCGTTCTATTTACGTGTTCAAACATCTCAATTCTCTCTTGTCATCTTAAGCACTATATTTCCTTTCAATTCGTATTATTTTCTAATGTTTTCACTCCTTATTCTGTCTTACATTGTTTTCCGCATATTCTAAGCAATTTGTATTTCTTTTTTGTCATGTCTAAGTTTCGCTTGCATTATTAGCATATAATAATAAACGGGTGTAATTAAGGGCTTTAGATATAAATCAATCCAACAATCTATCCCTTTCAAACCATGGTTTAATATAATAAGAACGAATAAGATGGAAGTGACTGTCTTGTGTCGTTTGCAAACGGGCCACTGCGTGGTGGTCACCTCCACAGAATGAGTATTGTGGAGAATCACGGCTACGAGTGTGGTTTGGATGATGAAACTATAAACTATGTATTTTTCGGTTGTCCTTTGCGAGACATTTGATTTACTGAAACCCATATCCTTACCACGTCCAATGAATGTTGCATTTCTTCTTTCTTCAAGGAAACTTTTCCCTCATAGATCGATTGCTAAATTTTTGAAGCTAAATCAGCTGAAACTTTATAAAAAATTGACATTCTTTAAAATTGTTTTTATTATATTGACTTACATAATGACTTTATTTTGGTGACAAAAATCATCCTAGTTTGGGTGGATTGCCAATTTACAAAAAATATATTAATTTCAATATTTTAAGTGGTCGGTCAATAAAAACAGAGAAAAGCAGAGAAGATAATATTCCACCCTGCGGCACACCCATAATTAGATCAGTCCAGATGATATCTAAATATGATCCCGGAGCTTAACGCACTTATAGCGTAGCATCAATTAGTTTGGAAACCAATGTTCTAATTCCTAATAATGTTGTGTATTATTCGATATGGAACGTTTTTGATTTTCAAAGAGAAATAGTACACTGAGTATATAGTATATTTGAGCTCTGCGAGATGGAAGCTGCAATTTTAATCAAAATAGTAAATTTGCATAAAGGTACGTATGATTGATATGTTAACGAGTTTGAATTGCAGATTATTAGCAATAATTAACGAGCAGATACTGTACCGAAAATGTTATGCAATACGAGTATTTCGCAAAATTATTTATCTTGAAATACATGCAATCTAAATGAAATAAAATTCACACAAAACAATAAAACGAGTCAAGTATTATCTGTAACCAATATATTTGAAAAACTGCTTAGCAGATTTTCGGTAACAGCTTTTGGTTCTTCAAACAAAATATAGCACCGTTTTGAGGTTTTCGTGGCTTTTCGTATTAATTGGGTAAGGTCTTTTGGAGTGTTATACCGCGTGGTTTGGCTTATGATACCGACGTTTCGAAAACGTTGATGTTTTCATCTTCGGCGCTTATTTGTTATCAATTTTCCCATGAGTGGAAGTGTGAGATATTGCTTGATATATAGCGTATCGACCAACATATAGAATATCGAACGTAACTTAAAGCGCATGGGTCCATCCAACCACAGGAAATTAAGCGCACGACTTCTACAAAGGTTGAAGTTATTATTAATTTAAATTTTGTCGTCACTCCGATTTGATAATGAGGTACCACGTTGGTTTGAAGAGGAAACCGTTGTCTCTGTTAGTAATGTTTGGATGGTGATATATTTACGAGTAGATTACCTCTTTGATTAATCGGGCGTGACAATTCTTTGGTTTAGCGAGTATTTTAGGTTCAAATGAGAAATGGTGCCCTGTATTCATTTAGAGTCAAACTATATGGAGTCAAGTGGTCTATAGATTCAATTGGCAATAAATCGAGAAGGTATATCATATGTGAGAAACGGCAATAATGTTGAATAAAATAATAGTCGAACATGAAAGAACCTGCAGAGTTGCTTATCCCAAAAAATAGCTTTGGCTGAAAGATTGAAATTTAAAATCCTTGTCATCTAATCTTTGGTTTTAATCAGTCAAAAATGTGTGGTTGCTGAAGTGCACAGCTTGCATAAAATAAACAAATACACGCACGTGCGTGTTCCATGCACAGAAAGTCTGACAATTATACTCGATTACGAAGGATACTCGATTATAAGGATAGCCTGAATATTCTTTTTCAACCAAACAGATAATGATAATTAAAGTATTCATGGGTATTCTAATTCACGAATTGAACACGTTTTCATTGACTGATAAAGAAAATACAAAAAATAAATTAGCTGAGGAGAATAAGGAAAAAAGGTGGTGTCTGCAGCGATTAGATTGTGGATTTTTCCATACACAGACGTATGTTTAGAAAAATATATTTATTAACCTTTTCCTTCCTGTGCAAAAAAAATCCGCGCGTTCCGGTGCTGTGTATTCAATACACATCAATACAAACGTAAAAATGAGCGATTTAAAATAGGAAAAATGAGAATATTCATAGCCAATCGCTTAAATTAATTAAATTTGAAGTCAAAAGTGATAATAATTGAAATTTAATTGCTGAAAACATGAAAAAAATATCGACCGACGTTCACAAAATGGGTGAAGCGACCACCTCAAATGGATGCCCGAAAGCTACTGAAGCGAGCGAACTGAGATTCTATTTCTTGCGTTCCCATACACCGAAGTAGAGTGAGAGTGAGACGTAAATATCGTCGCTTCCTCACCCATAGCGATTTTTAAGAATGAATATACCTACATCACACACTGGCACACGTTTGCTTGTATTGGTGAATTTATTCCCAATTTTCTAAAAATATCTCTGATGTGGCCGATAAGTGCTAATTATTATTAATATTATTTTTCCATTCAATGCGTAGATGTATTACGGAGGAATACCTAAAATCTGAACCCAGTACTTATTATATTTATAGAGATATTAAAGTTTTTAGAAGCAATGTGTACTAGTACACATCACAGGGAAGGAAGGGTTAAGCAAATCGAAGAAAACTTACCATGGGAAGACGAACTGCTAATCAACTTTTACAGATCTTCCGATATGTGGTAGTAGCGACGTATGTGTATAATGTAGTGTATTTGTGTAGTTTTTCTCTATCATCTTTAATCATAAATTTTGAAAAGACCTTCCAAAAAGTGTTGTTTCAAGTATTTCATAATGCTCTAAAAACATGTCTTACACATATACGAGTATGCAGACCATTTTGCACCACGGGATCAGCAACATCAAAATCCCTTTCATAATACAGCGCCCTATTGGATCGATTTGGAACAATTAACGGGATAAGATTGACCTAAAAGTTCTGCTCCTATCCGAACAACATCTCTCAGATACAGATTCAGAAGATACAATAGAGACATCTCATTAAAGGACTTGAATACAAGAGGCAAAGTTGGCAATTAATCCGTTCGTGACACTTAAGCTGATGTAGACTTTTAGAAGCGGAGAAAAATGACAATATTTGTGACTAAAATATATCAGCTTAGCAGCTGCATTGAAACCAGACTAGAGTTTAGATATTTGCGAATCCAGCACACTAGAATATAATGACAATAATATAGACGAGACACGACAATCGAATTATTTTTTTTATATACCTCTCTTGTTGGAAAACATCGACGAACTTAGGATTCCATAATTCCTCACTGGCTTGAACATGGAATATCTGATAGTAAGTAGCTTTCTTTTGTCAACATTGGTTATTTTATATGAAACCATTGAAAAGAGAATAAACGTTTTTCTAAAAGCCTACACAATTTGTCAAAATAAGCAAAGCTTAAAAAAGGACCACCTATACATAAAGGAAAAAAAATCAAGCAACCAACGGCTATGTTTAATATTTTCAACAAATTTGGCACGTTTTGCTGTACAAAAAACATTTCATTTGAAAAAGCTTTCAATGTACATATCTACTTCCGAATTTCCCGACTGAACATAACACAGGATGCAGGGAAAATATTCTGCAGGAAACAGAGCGCAATGTAACGAGAGAACAATAATTGCAATCGCAATAAATCTGACATTAGCCATAATATGCTATGTTGACTCCGAGACTAAATTTCAGCAGAAGCAAATTGAATGTTATATAAAGATTCACGTTGATATTATTATTGTGTTTCTTGTGAGGTGCATGACCGCGTGGTAACGCGCTAGACTTCCGCACTGAAGGTCGTCGGTTCGAGCCCCTAACTGTGCTACTCCCCTCGAATGACACAGGTATTTCTATTTATGCCTAGTATTCAGGGGTATAAGGATACCTATGACTTCGGTCATATACTCGTATATTCTTTCGAAAAGAGAAAAAAACCATGCCGGTGTGCTCTGATCGTCTCACTTTGGTGTGCCATCGTATCACATACAGCGGTGTACCCTGTGAGTTTGCTGGTGTGCAACGGCTCCCTCACTCAAAACTAACTCCACGGTATAGCTTCACTTTCCAACATAGTTGACGTTGGAATGGCGAGGGGATCGAGACCGAGCAACGATCGACGACATGTGTTTATGTTTTTTACTAAAAAAATCCTTTCTCAAGAAGTAGACGATTAATGGATCGACATCTGTGCCTTATTACCAGGTACCCAAAAAAATATATAAAAAAGGGTCCCAGTTAGGTTACAATCAAAATAAGCCCTAGTCGTTTAGTGGCAATAATCGCACGCGTCAAGTACGTGTGCAAGTACGAGTATTGCGTCTTTATGCGTGGTGATAGTGTTGCCAACATGAGTAATAACAAACTGCGAGTTCTGTAGGCTCAACTCTTGTGGTCGAGAACACTATCGATTCCCGGCTACGCTCTTCAATATGTCCAAATCATCAATTTCAAATATATGGAAGGGTACCATACGAAAGACGAAAAAGGAATTTAATTTTGAAAGATTTGATGAGATCTCTCGTGATCGAGAATGATTGATCTTGAGCCATCTTGTGTATGGAAGACGCCTGAGCGTGTATTGGTTTATACTGTGCAAACTGTTGCACTTAAGTAAGCACAAAGTCTTGTCAGATCAAACAAATAAACCCTTCGTTGATGGACACACCATTGTTTAATGTACCGGGCAATTATTTACGCCATCGTGCATTGAGATAGTTTTTGGTGCCGTATTCATGAACTGAGATGTTAAGAACACCATCACACGCACACGGAATGACCGTGTTGAATAAATTTTCTACCAAGTAAAAGTATCATATATTTTCCTGAAAAAACTTGAAATTTTAATTTTCAAAATTATACCCATATTTTTTATTTTTTTACTCGTATGGTTACCCTAAATATATATGACTTGGTAATCAGGATTTGTTAAAAAGCGTGATCGAGAGACACTGCCTTCGTTCAATAATCGAGCTTTCGGGTTGAGAACTACTGGAGTACTCGTACTCGTATATGATATGTACATATGTCGGTAATGTGAGTGTAATCGTCAATGGAAATAGGCACTATCACACGTTGAGAGGCAATAATGCTTGTAAACATCTTGTGCTTGGAAGTATTGTAACCAGATAAATTCTCAAATTATATTGGGTCCCTTTTTGTATGTTTTCTGAGTAATATCAGAAATCAAACCCGAAGCCCCAGAGTAGAAGACAAGCGCCTAAAACTACATGAAATTTTATCTTGATTTAACTGTGATGACCTCCGTAGTCTAGTTGAAAGGGTGTCTGGGTTGCGAACTCAAAGGTAGCGAGCCAGATTCCCGTTGGTGCCCACATTGTTTTAAAAAGGTTCTAATCTGGTGTTAACTTGATACCTCTTTTACATCTTTCGGATTGGTTTCAATAGATTGCATCAAATAAGAAGTTCATCAGGTTGTACTGTATACAACGAAAGTGAAATACAAAAGAGCTCTATTGCGTTTTTTATGTATGGTTTTTGAGTACCATCAGGAATTGAAACCGAAACTCCCGAGTGGAAGACAAGTGACTACCAACTCTCCAGGAAGGTAGCAACATTTGCTAAAACTACATAAAATAATCCATAAAGCTATAAAAATAACAATGATTTTCTATTGAAACAAACCATATGTTCCATAGAAAAGTAAATAGTAATTAGAGACAATCCTGAACTAAGCAAACATTTTGGTTAAGGAGTAATAAATAAACTTAATTTTAATTTGTACTTACTTGCGGGAGATACTTTAAGCCGGTAGTTGTGTTCAGCGCCCACGTGAAGTTCGTAGGCGGTGGATGGGCGCTTACTTCACAAAGTAGCTCAAGTTCTTTCCTTCCGAGGACTATAGGTTGTTTCTTCGCCTCATTGTTCACTTTACAAATAGGAGGATCTAAAACAAACATAAATAAGATCTCAATCTAAGGGTCATGATACAATATACAATAAATTTATCATGAATTTGGTACAATAATATTTGACGCCAGAAAAATCACCAAATACGACATAATGTTTACATATTAGGTTGAGGCTTAAGTTATTGGGCTGATGCAAAATGTATAGGGTTAATACAAACGTTATTGGGTTGATCCTAAATTTATTGGTTGATGTAAAAGTTATTGGGTTGATGTAAAAGTTATTGGGTTGATGTGAAAGTTATTGAATTGATGAAAAGTTATTCCATAGATGCAAAAGTTATAAAATAATAATCAATTCACTTTCGAACTGGTTTTAAACTGAAATCATATAACATATGTATGCATATTTTTCTGGAGCTCACATGCTGCTTATCATAAATTATTCAAGCGTTGTTATATATCATAAAGTAATATACAAGTATCACTTTATAAGTCCGCCAAACGAGGGGCTGCAGCAGATTGAACCCGACGATCTTAAGGGAAAACTGATATGTTTTCCGTAGGAGTTTTGGGTTTCATCTGTTATATTAAGATTGTGTGTTTGATGAAGTGCAACAGCATGCATTCAATAAACAAATACACTAACGTGTAGGCGACAGCTGAAAATCATACGCGATCATGAAGATTTCCTATTATATCGTCACAAATGACTAAAAAAAGCTTGTCTATCTATCATAATATATACAATCCATGTTTGTTTTTCCATCGACTTAACTGTTCGTGTTCATTAGAGGAAATATCTTGAAAATCTATCAACAAATAATCATTAATAACTTTTCGACTGGTAATACTTGATACAATTCCATTATATACAGGGATCAATAAACACATATTTATTTTTTTCTTTTGATTTTTTGTCGAAACTTTTCTAAAATCACTATAGCTAGTTATTTATTCATTCGTACAGCACCCTTCAACATATCTGAATTGATGATTTGGATAAATTGAAGAGTGTGACTAGGAGGCGCATTGCCTTTAGCTACATTGACCGAACCTTCGGGTTAAGAACTACTAAAGAAGGCACGAAACTCCCAGTTCGTCGTCGCACGTGTTGGCAATACAACCCCACATGTGAAAATAACAATACTCGCACACGTCTAGCGCGTACTGTTACCAGCAGAGATAAGATTTCTTTAAGTGGTAGCCAGATCCAGGACGAGGGATTTTGGTGTCTGGGGCACCCATTTAAAAAAGTCGCTCCCACAATAAGGTAACATTTTTTTTTCTAAACACGTCTGAGAATGGGTTAAATTGCTGTAATATTTCTCTTTTACTTGAAAATGGGTAAATTTTTGCTTTCTAAAAATATCCCCTCCACTTAGTCTAAAAAAAAATTAAAATTGGGGAAGTACGTTCACTTCATCCCAAAATATACCTATAAATCAACAGATGAAAATTAAAAGTCGAATATTTTTAAATTTATTTTTATAGTTTTCAACGTAGTGAAACAATCAATAACTTTATCAAAATTGATTTTGCTTGAATTTTGTAACAAAGAAATAAATAGCCATATTTGACATTTCTATTTTGCAAGATCATATCTTATATAAGTTTTTATTATTTTTGATATACCACAGACTTCTCACATGGAGCTATTACCACGTACATTGGTAAAAATATACGGAGTGTAATATCAATATTAGACCGATTTGGCGCTCTATAGATATCGCGTCTGGAGCCATTTACTTCGGTTGTCCCATTCTTGTCCCGGCTCTAGAGATGTTCGCAGACAGATTTAAAAACACGGAAATCCAAGGGACACTAAGAATGATTTCCCTATTTACTTAAATATAGAGATTTCAGATAAATATAATTTTCAAGGTCAAGTAAACTACGAAAAACTAGCTTCTTCCTTCAATAATGAATGAAGAAAAACAGTAAGTCGCACCGTTGTCAGGTGGGTTTAACACACAGGATTCAATTTCCCGTGGTTTGAAGTTCCTTTTTAATCTGAATTTATCTTATGCCTTGAAGCTTCTTAGTTACCTAAACTGTTTTCTTGGAGCATTCTTGGTGTTAAAAAATAGTGTATTTCAAATAAATAAGATTTACTGTTCAAGAATAAGTTAAATGAAGGAAGTGGAGTAATTGTGTAAGTAAGTAGGTTGGATAGAGCCAGAGGAGTTGGCTAGAGATAAAATAAGTGGAGATCTGCGCTTAGAGGGGTCTTTAAGGAAAACCAGTTTGACACTTTTTTTCTGAAACTTTGAAAAACATTTGAAAGTAGTGAAAATATCCGGAAAAATCTTCAAACATTTGTGATGAAATAAGTTTTAGAAAATTAACAGACCCCATCTAGATTGAACATATTTGTAAGAAAGTGCACTGTACGTTATAATAATGACACCGAAAACATTTATTCTACTTGAAGATAGACTTGAAGATTGCAGATCCCAGTGTATTCATTGAATATTATAACTTATTCAAAATGCACTGAGACAAAATCGGATTACCGAAGTATTTGTAGCGTGTCATGGAAGTTAGACACGTTGCAAGTTCTACACACTGGGATTTAAAACAATCTCAGTTTACAAAACTTGGGAGACTCTCACACAGATTACATTTCAGTAACATATGTGCACAATATATTCACGAAATAGAGCGATTGAAAATCTATGGTGTTAAGATTAAAAAATGAATAAGTGTATTATTTATGTTTATAATATGCGTAAGAAGAAGCAGACCATGTGGTACTTGCTGCGGTGAAGAGGACTTCTGGGTGGAAATAATTTAGTGTGTTTAACACAATAAGAACTAGGTGGGGAAGACTCGAGAGAGATTCTCAATGTCTAATGTGAAAAGGCGAAAACTGTGTAGCGACCTAGATGGAGGCGTTTAAAAGCCTCCCTGTGTTCCTGATGGAACGTATAGATCAATTATGATGATTCGTGCTTGCAAAAGACTGCGAGAAATATAAGACGATTGGAGTGGAATAGTCTTTACCTTGCATGAGAACTACTGTGACTAATTTTTTTTGCTTTTATTCAGGAATGCCTCTCATTGTTTTTGGACCTCATCAATATATTTAAATAAAGTAACATGTACTTGACGACATGTGTAAAAGGGCTAAAGAGCTTTGTCATACAAGGGAAATAGTTTAAAATTTCAAACATTATGGACGTAGTAGTTATAAAACATAATAATTGAAACTTCGCCAAAATTATATCAACTATTTTTATGTTTCCCGTTTTAGCGATAACCCACCTTTCTTTCCTAGCTTCTCCGGTTTCTGCACAAATTAGTAATTGTGTGTTATTACTAGTCCTGAAAAGTGCTGCCTTCCGATTCAGCTTTTAACAACTTACATGCGTACATACCATCACGTCATTTTTTTGTAGTGGTAGGTAAAGATGATAGAGTGTCATACTTTCCTATACACACATCCTTTTTTGCCCCTTCTACATCCATACACCTTCTAATACAATTCCTACGTTCTCTTTGACTTTTAACGCTTCATTATTTGACAATATCACTCACTTGATCCAAATATAATTTTCTTGATTTTCCTCTACCACGTCTTCCACTCACATTTGTAATGTATATTTGTTTGGATAGTATTTCTTCATTCATTCGACCTACACGCCCATACCATCTCAGAGTGATCTTTTTCATCTTACTCAACACATTAAAAAATAGAGGACAGCCTGACCACGAGAAAATCAAATGTTTTTCAGAAACTATTAGTTTTCAATCCAAAACTTTTAATTTTTAAAATGTCATATTCTTTGCAATTTAGAGATTGTACGTTCTATATAAACTAAGCTAATATATTCATGTTTTGTCGTATATTTTAGCGCATGTTTTAATAATTATAATATTATTGTATAAAACTTACTTTTTCAAGTTTGAATATATGTCACATTGTTAATAATCTACAGAAAAAACATAAATTCAACTGAAATAACATTCTAAAATATAATAATAACGAACTAGAAGAGAATCTGATGGAAGTGGGTTTGCTTAGCTTTTCTTCTTGAGGCGCTGTTCCTATCGGGTGTTGGCCACCATCTTGACAATCCATATTCTATTCCCTGTAGCTCGGAAAAAGTCAGTAGAACAGCACCCAAATCACTTTCGTGAGTTCTCAAGCCAAGAGATCCTCTTAAGGCGTCACCCTCTATATCGTTGGCCGTTTATTTTTCCCTGGATTTTCAGTTGTGTAATAATATATCTTGTGCCTCTCATAGGCTACTTAGCAAGAAAGCTTATTCAACTAATGAAGTGTGTGGTCGGTTTAGGCGTTGGACTTTTTAGCAAACTTTTACTTTTTTAAGGTACAGAAGGGTATATTTTCGGGGTATAAAAATACCCATTACTTTAATTATACTTGTATATATTTTTGAAAAAAAAAGTTAAAGATAATCATAAGACCATGGGTGCCGACTTTGTTAAAATAAATTAAGAATGCTGTAAAAGTTAGCGCACACCTGGTTAACAAGTTAGTCAAGTAGTTATGTTCACAAAAGCACCGAAAAGAGAAGTCTGTCCTGTGTATTGTATAGTAATGGAGAACACCAAGTTTATACTAACCGAGCTGTGAGCTTTGCTAACGATGCTTACACTATATTGTGTATCTATAAGCTTTGCCCGTGATAGTCAGTGGAGAGGTAAATGAAGGAAACTAAAATTAATTTTATTTTGTTAAGCATTATCCTGAATGACCCTTGGAAGGCTTAATGATTTTCCTTCTTGTGGATAAAACATTTTATATCTTTATTCATCTGTTCCAAGATGTCATCATTCTGGACATCGTCAATCCAATGAGATTCCATTGCCTAGTTGGTAAGATTCTGGTGAATACTACTCACATTCTTTAATAAATGTCCTGTCATGCTTCAATTTAAGGGCTTTTCAACAGCTTTTTGGTTGCTTGTAAGAGATTGCCACTTGGCAATAAACCCCCCAGGTTATACTATACGAAAATACAACGAAAGTGTAATATAATACAACATTCTCAGCATTGTTTGATTTCATCACAAAACAAAAACTTCAAGTTTCTTGTGGTGGTTTGAATAAGTGTCCATGATTCAACACCATAAAAAGGTACAGACAATATGTAGCAACGTGAAGTTTGCATACGTATGTCGAAATTGAAATTCTTGTCGCAGAGGAGATCCTGCATTTTGATACCATTTCCACTCTTACTTTGATCTCTTGAAACTGGCCCCAGTAATCATATAAATTGAAATGATATATTTCTGTGTAAAAATGAAACATATGTAAATAGTAAAAACTATTGAAAAAATAAATTAAATTTGAAAAATGTTTGAAAGTGCCTGAAAAAAATCATACCTGAAAAATTGTGCCTCCAATTCAAACATCTGTTATAAGAAAAATGAGAAAATTATTGTATTTTCGAGTTTTCCTCATACGAAGCATGAATGTTGATGCTATCAAGCACACATGCAAGTTGAAAGCTCTCTATTTTATATCACGGGTCGTTTTTAATGGCTCTGTGTTTACTTGATGTATTGAAGCCTTGTGATATATCACAGTGTCTGGTATTAATGGATGTAAACAGGCTAGGGAGCATAATGTATGTACATACTAACTAATAATTAGGACAACTTATGTATTGACCACATGTGACATAAGATGTTCGGAGCAATTGATTTGGAGTTCATTCAAATGACAAATCCTGGTCAGTAAACGGCGCATAGCGCAAATTTTGGAGAAAAAGAGTTTAAAAAAATGTCAAAACCAGCGTAATTGAACACATTTTTTTTCAAATGATATATACATGTTATATCCTTTTTGGGGTAGGCAGAGATGACAAATCTTCATATACAAACAAACGGCCTTAAAATAATACACACACTCACATTTTGTCATACCTGTCTTCCGTTTCTCACAATTTCTCCAACTAAATTCCTCCATTCGTTTTTCGCAAGCCAATCATTTCAGATATGAATTGTATACCTGTTTTGTACGTCTTTCAGAACTCATTCTCTAGATATACCTGAATAATTTCAATATATTGTACCTTTATTGATTTTACTTACAACATTCGACTCTTTATAGATCTTAATAGTATTCCCTTGAATTTGGATATTCCAAGCCAGTGAGCAGTGAGCAGTGAGCAATGAGCAATGGTAGTTGACTGAATTCACATAAGTTCTCGCTATCAAAATTTGAAATATTTCTACGTTCATCAAATCAGAACACTTATTTTGTATCTTTAATTAATTAAAAACGAACTTTCAATACCGAACGAAGGATATATTGTATAAGGTCTTTCAGTGTGATGAACCGCGTGGTTTGGCTTATAATGCCGACGTTTCGAAAACGTAGCAGTTTTCACCTTCAGGGCATGTTTGTAATCAACTTAGCCATAAATGGATTAGCGCCGAATACTATTTAGTAACGTGAGCCCATGGACCTGTCCCCCCGCGGGAGAGCAACCGCGCGACTTCCACAAAGGTTGAATTTATTGTTCATTTTCAACTTGATTACGGGCGGGCCACCATTCTGATTTGAGATAAAATCCGTCGTATCTGTTAATATTACTTGGATGTTTTCAAAACGTCGGCTTTGTAAGCCAAACTATGCGGTATAATACTGCAAAAGACCTTATACAACTAGTACAAAGAACCGCGAAAGTTTCAAAACATATTTGAAGGGAGACAAGTTGTTGCTTTTTAAAGGGGTTAAAGCTTCAGAAGTAAAAACTACACTATCTCAATTTACTTAAAAACTATCGACTTTCTAATAAAGTTGTAGATATCTTAAAAATACGAAGGAAGTTCAATAACAAATTTTTATAAAGGTCTTTAAATATAGAGAGATCTTTCTTTTAACATATGATATTGTGAAGTGTTTGCGAAATTCAAAGATAAGAGTGTGAGTCATACAAAAAAATAAGAATACTTACACAACACTTGTAGATTGATGGCGTTTGATTTGGTGTCTCCTTCCACGTTGGAGGCTGTGCAGCTATAGGAGCCACTGTCCTCTGGTTGGATGCGCGGCAGGGTCAGTCGACCCCAGTCAACCTCCACGCCTGCTGTGGGTTCATGCGCTATTGTCCTCCCCTGAGAATATTCATCAGTGTCAGTTACATAGATAACGGAGTCAACAAAGTTAAACGAAATTTCATTAATTTTTCGATCATTTAACTTCGAAAAATTAAACGGGTGACTTTTTGAGAATGTTCTCTGTTACAGAAATGGCGATTTTTTAGTACATATGGTACATACAAACCATTCCCCTGTTGGGGTAGGCATAGGAAACAAAGTTCCTTCATCTCTTCCAAATCCATACATCTTATCATACAGCCCCTCCTGAATCTCTTCCTCCTTTCATTTCTTCCTTTCAAAATTTTATTCACTTGGTCAAACAATATTTTTATCGGTCGTTTTCTACCACGACTCCCACTCATACTTGCATTGTAAATTTATTTAGTCAGTATTTCGTCATCTATATATCAAATATGTCCAAACCACTTTAATGTACTTTTTTTCTCTATTTAAAACATCAATCTTAACTCACATCTTTCGATACAACACATATTCTTATCAGCATTTTTACAGTATTTCCTCAGCTCCTTTCATTCATTTTTCAAGTCCATGTTTCACTCCCATACATCAATGTTGGCATTAGTACACAATTGTGAAGCATAATATAAACAATCATTGATATTACTTGATTTGAATATATCTTTGATTGTTACATTGACTTTGTTTCCTATTGCAACTCGTCGTTCAATATCTCTTTCCACATTTCCGACTTCTGACAAAATACTTCCGCATAGCAGAAATCTTCAACTCGTTCTACTAGTATATAATTTTTATCTAAATATTGTATTAACAATTTTTTTAGTATAACAGGAATAAAGATAAATATATTTTCTCATAAATTTTTGAAAATATCTGAGACATTGACGTTAAATACGGGGTTGATAACCTTTATTTTATTAAATACATAAAACAACACAGTAAACATAAAATCATATCCAAACTGATTTCGCTAAATATTTTCTAGAAAAAAATATAAAATTTAATTGAAAAATGAAGTAAACATAAACAAGTTCAACGGAATTCCTGTTATTTTTTTAAGCTAAACTTTTGCACTCATTTCAAATGCCTATATACCATATAGGGTACAATATTTTCTATTGTATTGCACTTTCGTTGTATACAGTATAACCAGGCAGACTTATTGCCATTTGAAAATCTTTACCAACCGACTTAAAATATGTAAAATAGGTATTAGGAAACCGCCACATTTGAATCCTTTTTTAAAAAAAACCTGGGTCCAACGGGAAACGAGTTGCGATCCTTGGGTTACAAGACATACGTCATATCAACTAGGTCACTAAGATCATCACAGATGACGGTAGAACAACTAAATGATAATAACAATAAATTGTACAATATTAAACTTCGTTGTATAAAGTACAGCCTGGCGGACTTATTACCATTCGAAAATCTTTACAAATCGACTAAAAATATATTAAAGAGGCATTTGTGAATACCAGACTGGATTTTATTAAAATCTGGGTTCCAGCGAGATTTGAATCCGCAATCATGTCCTTAGCGAGATACAAGCAAAAGCCTAGTTTACTGGGGACATGACAAATGAAAGGCAACAAACCCAGATCCATTAAAATTGTGAGTCCAAATTAAATTATTTGTTGTTTTTTCGCAAATTATGTATATTTCTTGTCATGTGTAAAATAAATAAATAAAAATAAATACTAAGTCTTGTGTGACTTTTCAGTGGGTCACTCACAGTTGTTGACATATGTCAATGTGTATTAAGAGCTTGTCACAAAATAATAAAATTAAAGCCAGAAACAAAATATAACAAATAAAGATAATGTTTTAAACTTAATCCAACGACAAGGTAGAATACAGCCAGGCAAATCTCTGATTTAATTTAAATATTGTTTTGTGGAAGGGGAACATAAAGTTCATGATCATTAGAATGATCAAAAGAATGATCTACGTGGCCTAGTTGATAAGAAATTTGTCGAATGATCCGGATTTAGAGAGTTCGATTCCATTTGATATCCAATTTTTTTTATCAAAAGTTTCCAGTTCACTTGTTCTGATAATTTTAGGTTGGTCGTTAAAGATTGCTACGTGGTCATACCCCACCAGGATGCATACCATGAAAGTGTGATATACAATATTTGAGGACATCCATGACCAATTTTTTTCCAAGAATTCACACGAATTCGAGTATTCCCAGGCAGTGAGTAATGTTGAATTTAATACTTTTCTTAAGGATACATAAAATTAAACACGATGCTTAACACTGATGGCATTGGATTGAGATATTACTGGTGAAAATAAAGTGTCTAGATACACATCAATCCAGCAGCCCACTACCCCTTTGAAACTGTGGTTTGATAGAACGAACACGATGGAAGTGTTAGTCATTTGTCACTTGCGGATGGGCCACTGCGTGATGGATAGTTACTTTTACATAATAGACATTGTGAAGCATCCGGGCTGCGAGTGTAGTCTGGATGATGAGATTATAGATAATGTGCTTTTTGGTTGACCTATATATGTCAGATTTGATTTACTAAGTACCATATCTTTGCTGCGTCCATTAAATGTTGCGTTTCTCCTTTTTTCGAAGAACTTTTCCACTTTAAGATCGATTGTCATTATTTTTTAATCAATTTAAATTGTTTATAATTATTGTATTACTTAAATCTCACATATTGCGTTTACTATATTATAGAGAGTCTCAAATATATATATATATATATATATATATATATAT